>QXVX01007814.1:80818-111899 GCA_013436065.1 Halocynthia aurantium
GTGAGTCTTCAACAACAACCTGAGCTCCTTGTGGTGATCCTAGGAACGATAGAAAGTAATTATTGATGTGGATGTTTTAATCACAAACTACAACAAGAGAAGGTAAGGTGGGTTGTCACCGGTAATGGTAGGTGCCCCAGCCAAGATGGAACTAATTTTAGAGGTCGGACTTGGAGTGCGTCCTGCTTCTGATTTTAAATCCAAAATTGATCGCTTTGATTGAGCGATTAGCCGTTGTTTCAATTCAGCTTTCTCATACTCCAAATTGTCGATATCGCTTTGGAGAGTGTCCAAAGTGATATCATATTCTCTGAAAGCAAAGTTTCAATCTTTCAACAACCATTTATACTGCAGCGATCAAAGTTGTGAAAACTTCAAATAGTTATATATTAACACTTTATTCCACTCACTACATTGATTTTTCTTCTACTAAACAGCTATCAATCATTACAATAAATTACATCACTCCCGCCATTAAAAATAGGAATTGGCTGAATTTAACCATACCTCTCTTTCTTTTTCACCTCCTCTTTCAAATTATCATTTTCTTGCTGCAGTCTGCTTAGAACTTCCTCACCTTCTTTCCCACTCTTCTGCAATTTTCTCTCAAGCATTTCTGCAGGGAAAAAATATAGTTGAGGTAAATTGGCGCTAAGACTTCTATGGTATGTGAATATCATTCTAACCCATTCGTATTTTTGCTTCTCCGATTTCCGATGCCTTTAGTTTCAATGATTTTTTCAACTCTTGTATGGCGACGTCCTTGTCTCCAATTTTCGTAGCCAGGCCCTCAGTATCTGTTATCTCTGCTTTAACAGCAGTAGCTCGCTTCTCCACAGTAGGAATTATCTTTGTTTTATAAAATTAGAGAGTTAAGATACAACACTTCAGAAGTATCTTGTGAATAAATGCCTAAATAAATGTGAATACTACCTTGAATTAAATAAATATCAAAGTAACAGCCAAATTTTGGAAATATTGTGTTTCGCTCACGTCGTATTGTTATAACAAATGCGCACAACTCAAGTGTAATTTCTATGTAGTATTACAATCAATTGCTTGTGACCTTTATACCTATCATTCACCTTAGATCTCTTTTCCTTAGTGTCAAATTCTCCTTCTTGCAGAGACATAACCAACAAATTCATAGTTGCCATGACGTTGCCAACAGAGAGTCTCACACCCTCGTATCCATTTATTTCTCCCGAATATACCTGGTTATTGGTTAGGGATATATTTAATTCAAGTATTAATTACTCAATGGACAGAAAAGATAAAGTGATAATCCTCACATTCAGGCTTGCTTTGGCGTATATTGCCTGCAAGTCTCTATAAGACATCGGAGCAGCGTCAGTAACAGGGCCGGAGGAGAGTGAAGTCTGTATGACAGCAGAATTCAGGATGGAAAACACTTTATGAAGATCTGATTCACTGTCGTTGATACGTTTTACAACCTGTAGGACAGTAATCAAATTATCATTGAGTTACCAGCAAATACTTCAGTAGAAAGTACAATTCCTTACATCAGAGCCAAATTTAAGCATCGGAAGGGCTTCTTCAGTAACTGGACCAGACTCTGCGCTGGGCATTTGAGGCATTCGACGACGGAGCTTCTTGTAAAACTCCTTGATGTCGGAGGAAGCCATTTCAACATCTCGCATTATAAGAGCTATTTCACTGGTCTCCAAACCATCCTGTTATAGACATACAATTTCTTAATATCACTAGAGTACTGTTAATCACCGAAGGGAATGTAAACCTGAATGGAGGAGATCAGAACACTAAAAGGTACCTTAAGAAAGGACTTCAATCTGACAGTATTTATTCTTATTCCCTGAACGAGGATGTTAGCAAGCTTGATATGGTTGTCCAGTATTCTCCAACAATCAACAGGATAGTCCTTGACTAGGTGTACTTGAAACAAGTGCTAAAAAGAAATGCTGGCGATGAAAAGCAATGTTCATTGTATACTAGCATTTTTTCAGGTATACAAATACTAGAGTCTACATTTTATGGATGGATGGATGGATGCCCAATGAAGTGTATGCATTTTCTGAAGATACGAATATTTATGTAAGCTCATTTTATTTATTTTATTATTGTTCTTTTATGAAATGCCTGAATCTGTTTGGATCACACTTGCGTTCTGCATTTGTGACTTCATAACAGAGTGTTATCGAAATATTTGAATTTGTTTGGTGCATCTCTACTGTTGACACAAGAGAAGTAAAGCAAAAGTCTTAAATTCTACAACACAAGATGACATACAATCTCTGCAGATTATTGAATTCCAAATTCGCATAACCCACCTGAAAAAACTGCAGAGCTTTGTCAAGGTTGTCAACGTTAGTCGTTTCATCGAGAGCATCGCGTCGCAGCAGGTCCGTAAGGTGGTCAAGGGCACGCTCATGCGGAGACATTTCGGCACACAGTGTACCAACCTTCTGTAACAATTCTACTGAGCATTGGCGAAGCGACCTGTTATTTTTAAATGAATATATATGCTTTCAGTTTGTCCAGAGATAGCTAGAAATAAGAAGAGTTGAGTTGACGTACAAATCATATTTCTCCATAAGTGACTGGAGACAATGAAGAGTATTAATAAGAAGCGAAGCAAAAGTTAACTGCTCTCCTCTTACTCCACGAAGATCTGATGACTTCTGGACAGGAACACTGATATCAAATCGGTCCGTGATATGTTTAGCTGAGAAAAGTTATTGATAAGAGTTTGTAAATAGCAGAATAGTTAGAAATAATTTCCAAAACTAAAGTGTAATTGTTACTTAATAGTTGAGTAGTTAACAGGATAAAACGTACCCACAATTTCTGCTTTCTTCGCCATTCTTTGAATCAAGAGAAGAACCTGCACGCAGTCTCTGTCCCCACCGAGTCTGTTAAAAAGTCCTGGCATGAACAAGGATAGGTATTGCGCGTGTTGATTGGCTTGCTTGGCATCCAGTTTACGGAGGTCCAAATCGATGGACCTTGCAGCTGCCTGCATAATAGCAAAAGATGATGAGTATATCTCAAACACTTTCAATTTTGATTTGTTAATAGAAACGAAAGGCACAACACAAATGTTACTACATCAAAAATTCTCCACTAGCATCAGCAGGAGCCTGGTCCTCATAGATACATCTTTATAAAATCCATCCGAAACATAGTTTTTAGAAGAACAAGAATTTCAATGGTAAAACACAAAGCTATAAAATGACTCAACAGTTTTCTAACATAACAGCACATATCATGTCCACACTGCCAAACCAATGAACCTCGGCATGTGAATGACTTTGCCATCTGTAGAGATGGCCAGGACTTTTCAAAGAAACTACTTCAGCTTTTCCAGTAATGTCATCAGACGAAGGTAGATTTTCAAGCATATAGTTAATGTGTCGGAACTAGCAAGTATGGATTAAGATTCAATGTGATTTGATTACAGTTACTTATATATCCTGCTACTATATACTGGTATATCCTTTTATATATAAAACTTATATTATTTGGTTGATTATTAGTTTAAGAGCTATACCGGTCATTATTTCAACCTTACCTTCGTTTCCACCATTTTAATCTGATAATTAAATGCAGGAGAGGGGGTTGCACTCTCAGCATCGCCACTTGTTTTGTTCTCGCCATCTTGCTGCTTGATCGACTGGCGAAGATCCTGGTTCGCATCTTGAAGCTCTTGCACGAGACGTCGAAATTTCTTTATGGTATCCTGATAAGCAGAGATAATAAAAGTTTTGAGCCGCAGAAAAAAATGATTTTCTCAAATTGTGAGTACCTGATAGTCTCCGACAACTTCGTTGGCCGCTTCTGCTTTTCTCTCGGCTTCCTTAGCTCTCGATCTAGCAAAATCAACTTCCTCTCGAAGTTCCATCTCGTTCTCGCGAGCATTCTCTTGAAGTTCTTCATTCATTTCATTAATGGTTTCCTGTGGTAGAAAATTCACTTAATTCTAACACGAAATAAACTTCATGCTTCTGATCTACATTAGTATTTATGAGTTATTTTCTATTACCAAGTCATGGATCTGCTCTTCATAGTCGGTCACTTTTTCTTCCAGCTGCAGATTCTGTTCCGTCAGCTGTTCGACCATTTCTTCAGCAACGAGGGCAGCGTCTACTTGTTCTTTTAGTTCGTCAATAGTCGCCTCAGCCTAACAGACAAAGCAGACATTGAATTGTTAGCACCTAAGTTAATTAAAGTTTGGTCATACAATAATAGAAGGAATTAGCTGAATATTAATAGTTCATAAATTGTCCATTTACTTTTTCAAGCTCTTCAGCCAATTTAGTATTTTTCTTCAGTGCTTCATCCAACTCCTTTTCCTTCCTTTCCATCACCTTCTCGAGTGCCTGATGTTCTGTCTTCTCTGCAGAGGAAAGATCTCTCATCCTGTAGAAGTGAATTCAAGCAGTTGATGAATATAGAGGCATTACATGGGCCAGGCAGTGTAGTGATTCGAAATTACATACCTAAGTAAGGCTTCCTTGAGACGAGAATTTTGTTCTTCCAGCTGTTTCAATTGGTAACTTGACGCAGCTCCATCTGTACCCTTGTCCTCTATTTCTGCTTTCATTATCTCAAGGTCTGTCTGTAATTCTTCCACTTTCTCTTTGAGAGATTCGGCCTAGTATTAAGAAAAGAAGACAGCTCTTAGTTTGTGCAAATTGCTAAAAGCCCTACTGTATATAAGAGATATTTATAATGCTTTGTCAGGATTCTAAATAATGGAAAACAGTATATAACGATGAAGGTTGCATTTTAAAGAAGTTGTTGAGCTCGAGTGTTGAACATACATACAAGCCTGCTGTAGAAGCCAACCAAACCTGCCATTTAGGCACCAACAAAGCCGTGTTGCTTCACTAGTATTTTACAAACAACCCCCTTCTTTCAAACTCAGACAGAATATAATTACTTTTACAATCTTACTTCTTGTTGAAGTGTTTCTACTTTTTCTTCTGCCATCTCTTTATCCAGAGTCGCCATCTCCACAGTCTCATTCACATCCGACATTTCTTCCATGTAACTCTCCCTTGCTTCAACGGCTTCCTTTGCTTCCTACACAAACCGCAAGCCAATGCATCAACAACACCATTTTATACTAAGTTAGTTGAAATGGAATGTAACCTTTTTAGCATCTCTCAGCTGCTTCAATAAATCTTGATTTTGTTCGCTCATTCTCGTTTTGTAATCGGACAGCTGTTGCAGCTGGAGTCGCATTTTTTCCAAGTCTTTTAGTCTGTCTCTGTCAGACTAAATTTTCAGACAACATATTATTTACAGAAAAAAAGGAATATGAATACACTCAAGAAAATGATCATGAAGTACTGTTAGCTGTACACAGTCAAAAGGTTAAACCTGTCGCTTCAAACGAATCGTTTCAAATTTATCCTTCCAATCTTTGACTTGGGCTTTCAGAGACTCTACTTCGGCCATGGATATTCCACCAGACAGCGCTGAAATACTAAGAAAGCAGAATTATCCAGTTAGTTCAGAGCTAATATATATTTGACAGGTAATTGTGGAAATTAACAGATTGAAATAAGATAACGTGAGGAAAAACTGTAGCATCTAGAATCAATGTTACTGGAATATTGCTTGAGTGTCTGGTAATAAACATGGACCAGGAGCTCACTCGGTACAAGGTTTTACTCCATTGATTGATATATATATTTAATAGTTTAATTAGTCAGCATGAAGGCAATACAACTTATCAATTAGGTGTATTACCTAATGCAACATAAAAAGTATACATGACGTGGGAATGTAGAAACTAAAATAACTTATTTACCAAACACAAACACTGTCTGTACACATGTATTGTGAGTATGTAAAAGTCACAATAAAACATATTCAAACAAAGTATCTTTACTCTAATGACAAGCGAATCAAAATAAATTTGAAAACCTGCACATAAATCAACCCGCGTTAGGACGCTGCTCTGAATGTATTAACTTTCTAGTTTATTTGAATGTCCTTGGATACTTCTTAAGTATGTCCATCAAATATACTTGCTATACAAACCTTGATAAGAGACTTCGCTCGGCTTGTGGCTGTCGCTCTGATAGGACGCCTGTTGTGTCGCCGCGATCGGATTGTTTCGCTGCAACCGGGGGAGTGGGCTTCGAAGGCTGAACTGGAAGGGAGTGATGAGCGGCAGCGGCAGCAGCAGATTGGGATATATTTTGATCGGATGAACTGGTGCTGGTTTTTAGGCTTTGAGAATTTGGAGTTGGCAGATGGGAAGGACTCGGGGTTCTCGGCAATTTCGATTCGCTCATGGACGGCTGGATATAAAATTAGAACAATGAATATAGTGACTAATGGATTAGTACCAACTATACATTCTTAGCGAACTGAATAAAAATATATACAGAGAATACAAAATATCTTTCAAATATAATAATAGTATGAAGTGATTCCAAAAATTAAATATAAAAAGCAAGCCACGTTGTGTGTGTTTATGTATGTGACAGATTCATTTTTTTTCCTTCAAAAAACAAAAGTTATTTTACATTGAGCGTGAAATTTTACAGTTTAACTCACATAAGTACAAAAAAAGACTTCATTTTACTAAAATTTTGTCACAATGTGTTTGAATGCGTAATTGACTTCATATAATATCGAAAGGCTACAGCGGTTTAGATGGTTGACTGAGAACAGTTGAAAGAGTTCTAGTGTATGATCTTGTGGCTTATATTACTGTAACTTAATAAACTCAATGTGATTACATTATATGCCTTAGAAAATGATGCAGTGTAGCAACAGAAAATGAAAATCTTGCACCAAGAAAAATAATTACATGCAAACATCCGTTACAAAACACAAAGACGTGTAACAAAAACAGGTGCTCCAACGATTCACCTTAATGCTGCTTCGGCGTCTAGGTTTAGCTTTTGATGACTTGAATAAAAAGATATTGGAATGAGCAGGAACCAATAGCAAAGATAGTCAGATGCTTGGGAATGTGACATATGAGACTATGTCAAGTAGGAGGATAGTTGAAAGCAGGAATCACGAATGAGGGATTAGTACACACAATCTCGATGAATGTCATGGATTAGGACGGATTGCAACTTGCCAATGAAATCACTCACAATATAAAAAGCGTCTCAATGAGTCGCACCCCTAACATTATCTAGATTGACACAACCTAATAGCCAACTATTGTACACAATTAAATTTGCACACAATTTATCTACACTTTTTACTGCATTTTAAATGTTTCTTCAAGTGGTTCCATATTTATTTATATATCTTCTATATAAACGTTAAACCACACAGGGAAAGGCTCGGTTTAAAAACATTGTGCAGAAGCTTTATGCCATGGAAAGAAAAATGCGACTTGTACAAAAGCTTCCTGGTATGGCTTAAGTTCTGCAGATACAAAGGAAAACCTACCTTCAACAGGCCGCTTTGAGGTTGGTCAGCATGACCTATTTATAATAGAAATAAACAGAAGTGATAACTCTTCGTGCATGGAACTTAAAAATATGAAATTCTTGTAAAAATTTTCCTATGCTCTATTGTAATTCAAGTTTGAAAATTCTCAGATATAATTTCTGGAAGTCAGGAAACAAGAATTCACACTCACCGGTTTCACCAGATTGTCCAATAACAGCAATATGCTGCGGGCGAACGAAGACACCTAAAGATTGTATTTCATCAACCATAAGCAAGCAATATATAGACTCGAAACCGAAGATGTTAAAACACATACCACAATTTTCATTGCAAGAAAAGTACTTCTTTCCTTGCACTGTTCCGCTGTTTTTCCCCTTAGGAACATCCAGCACAACTCCAATCCATTTTCCTCTAGATAAGTGAAAATTTAGTGAGCAATTCAAATTTAATATTGCTGCTGAATATAATATTTTACACGGCCGTATTTATAATATGACATGCTACGCCAATGTTAGTGACGCAGATACCTGCAACTTTCTATGCTTAGTCCAGACAATCAAAATACTATTTAACGTTCAATTTCATTGCAAACTATTATGCTTTTATTTTATTCAAGTTTATTCTTTTGTTTTTGCCAAGTAATGATTTTTCTGTATTCCTGTGACATCGTCACATCAAGGTACCATTTTGCTTGCGCAAGTCGTCTCGGTATTGTATACATGGAAATTTCTGTTGTAAGTATCATGGAGAACGGATAGCGACAAGCAATAGACTAATAGGGATGTGCATACCAGAATACCTGCAGGACATATGCTCTTCAATACAAGTGTTTACTAGCATAATTAATGTCTGATATGATATGCTGTACAAATTTGATTCATTTTGTTTCAAAAGAGAAAATATTGATACAATATATGTACTGAAAAGAAAAACTCACGGTGCAAACATTGTAGATCCAATATAAGCGACTGTTCCTTGGAGATTTTTCCCAATAATGTCCACCTTTACACCAATCTTCACGCTCTCCGCCATTTTTCTACTTTGCCACTGAATTTGCTTCCGTGAATCTTGAAATGAATCTGGAATGTCTCCTGCTTATATAGACTTTGTTCCAGAGAGCATCCGGAATCCAGATGAAATCCAATGAGCAGAAACTTCCAGCATGAATTACGCATCAATAATAGTTGTCACGCTTCACTGATTATACAGTAAAATTCTTTTTTTTTCAATTCTTGTACTCGATCGCTGGATTCACAGAAATATGTCCCTAAAGTAATATATTGAATTACTTCAATAAAATCACAAGAAAGACGTTTTCACTGAACTGTTCCAACCAATTTAAAACCATCTATACTACTACGACTAAAACAATTTGTTCCCACCCATATAGTTGAGAAATATAACCCTGCGCAAACTCAGTTTTTTGAGTAAAAGATTATATCATCATTATATTCGGTTGAAAAGATATACAGTCACAAACATTCAAGACTTAACTGATTATAACTTAGGCCTGTGCAATTTCAAATTAAACTTCCGCAGGACACACCTGAAAAATATGAAAAACCACACCTTTGTAAGATTTCCAATATATATTAGGATTTTTGAATACACGGCAGGAAAACGATAAATAATGGCCTAAAAAGACTTGTTATATTGAAATATTTCAATACGATATGTGCTGACAACTCCAGATATCCACAAACCACCACAATAAGATCACAGACGACAAAGATTGGCAAATCACATTCAATTGCCATACTATGGCTAGTTTATATTAATCACTATATTTGTATAGGAAGTTAAGACAGCCATACATTCGCTCTTTCAAATATTTATTTTGTGAGAAACAAATCCTAGGCTGAAATTGCCATTAACTACACTATAGCAATTTCATAAATATTGCTGATTGACTGCAGCCATACATCACATTCAATAAGAATACATAAAATAATATGACTCAAAAGCACATAGCACAATTCCTACATTTGGCAGCTAGCCATACAATACAGGCAACATACTGACATGAAATATATATAAACGAACAATATTTAGTAAAATCCCCAAGCCATATGAACATTTCTACTGGAAAATGGTAGAAAAACCCTACCAAAAATATCACAGGAATGTTGATGAAGAGAATAAATAGAAGCTGTATAAAAATAGCGGATGAAATTAACAATTTACCAAAGTTTTTTTAAATATTATAATCAGCTATAGAATAACAATTTCATTCACTCTGCTGTCCATGGTAGAAACAGAATAAACCGATTGAAATCAGGCATGACACAAGAATTGTGGGCAACTAATCATTCTAATAGCTCTAATGTGGCAAAGAGAATGCAATGGAGGTAGGTTAAATCAAAAGACAAAAACTTGGAAACAAGAATCGAAATCAATAAAGGAAGACATTAACATTTTTTTCGCTAAAAGATTGCAAATGAATATGATGGATAGCAGATGATTGACTGGTGAGTTAATGACACAAGTTCAACGCTATCTAGATGCCTATTGCATTTTAAATATCATCGGTCAAACAAGGATAAATAGAAACGGCATTGTTTTGAATGCCTATACAAGTTTATACATTGAACAGATGACACTAGTTTTTACAAATTAATAAGGTGTTAAAGGTGAATTAAATTTTGTTGTTTATTGTTGCTATGATAATAATCTAATATGTATACAAGAATTGTGCTTTTAATCTGGAGGTTAGTAATAAAATGATGATGCGATGAAAAATTCCAATTCCAAAACAGTGGCTGACAACCAGTTTTCTTTCAGGATACTCTGGTGGACAGCACTACTTTCAGTTGCAGGGTGTATAAGCTTCTATCCAACTTTGATCTTCACAATAATAAGTGGGTTTACTTATTTATCTTATTAAGCAAACCTAATCCCCATTTAAAGATATACCATGATAGTCTGAAATCACTACTCCAACTGACCTAATGTCCTTTTATTTATGAAAACGAACATTAACATACTCATTTGGAGCTTGAAAGTCCAATACTGAACTTTGATTGATGGAGAGCAAAAAACTATTCATTCCCTGGATTTGAATACCCGTAATTCCATCAACATTATGCATATTCCTCTGATCCAATAATACTTCGAACCCAGGGAACACATGATGTAAAAACTAATACAATACAGTATTACAATATGTCAATAAGTTTTCCTATACTACATATTAAGGAGGCTTTGTGCTCGCAACATCTCCGCTTCCGCCAGACCCTGAGTCGAGGGGCGTGGCGGTAGGAAGTCCCATGTCTTGATCAGCAATTGGATTCTGAACGAACCGCTGTGCTAGGAAATCCGAACGTACTAGGTTATTGCTATTGTTGCTCGACTGTGTATGTTGCGGTATTGAGGCCACCATTCTCGGCATGGCACTGGTGACAGGCATGCCTTGTGCTGGAAATCTTGCCATCTGTTGTTGCTGGAGAAGAATTCCCTGCTGTTGAAAGAGCAATGGATTAATTGTGGAAGCTTGACCGACGACAGGCTGCTGGAAGTGCATTTGGTTAGAAAGCTGGCCGAGCGACTGCGATGCCAACATAGGTAAACCGTAAGGTGCAGAACCAAGAACGCTGCTCGTTTGCTGCATGTGAGTAGTTGGTGACAATATCTGACTTTGACCAGGTATAGACTGCTGAACGGCTGTCTGAAAGTTGATGTTTCTTTGCTGTAGAGGTTGAGTAACCATCCCTTGAGATGTTTGTACAAATTGCATCTGCTGTGCAAAAGGAATATTCTGTTGGGTGAAGAGCTGGGGATGAAACGTCTGTGGCAGGGTTGAGACAGGCAGATGCGGATACGTTTGTAACTGCAGGTTAGTCGGTGGCTGTACAGCCGTATTCTGTGGTAGCATCTGCACATGTTGGGTTGGTTGGATCATGTGGCTTGGAATCAGTTGATTTTGGGCCTTGAGAGCCAGCTGTGACTGCAGAAGTTGGTATGCTTCGTCCACTGGGATGGCGTTGACTGGAGGGTGAATGACTGATGATAGGGCGGATGGAATTTCTTCTGAACTCTCGCTTCTCAGGATGCTTCCGTCTGTGAAATTAACGATTGACTTCAATGTCTTTACGTTTTTCAGACCCTCTTCCAACATCTGTTTGATAGTGTTTTTGTCGGTCTTCAGGAATAAAGAATAGCACGAGGTTAAAAAAATTCGATAACATAATAACATCAAAGTTTCTTCACCTCCATGATGAGTCGCATTTGAACCAGTTCTGAAGAAAGAATTTCAGCTGTTTCATGGAATTCCACTTCACAGTTGAGATGTCGGTTAGTTTTGTCTTCGAATCTGAGTTGGAGTATGAGCTGAGAAACAAAATGTGTTGAATTTAAATTACAAATTCCTGAGCATAGTTACATGAAGTCATTCATAAAAATATTTTAGTACTTTAAATGTGAGATCTGGTAAGAGGGAGTTAATTATCAGTGTTAATTATCAAGCAACTTCCTTAATTATGAGACGTGGTTACTATTACTATGATACAAAATCCTTAGTAACAGGTGAACCATACAAAGAGTCACAATCGAGATTACCTCCCAATTTTTCTCAAATGGAGTGAGAGTGCCCTGAGCATGTAGTATCTTCCTAGCCTCTGGAATTTCTTCTGATTGGTCATTGGATGGATGGCCTTCAGACACTTGACCCTTGACTTGAGGGGGCAATGAGGAATGTGGAGTGACCCCAGGAGGACGAGGAAGGGCATAAGATGTGAGAGGATAAACCCCATTCTTCACATCCTCCAAAAACTTATCTACGTCAAAAGCAGCAACGTCTTTCAACTTTATGGTTTTAGGATTAGGATCGGACGATACTATTTGTGCGACGACTACGTCTTTGTTTTGTGATTTTGGCTTATACTCGGGGAGGATCCTTTGGTTTTTGACAAACGCGTGAGCAGCCAAGAGCTTCAGAGAATGAACTTCGAAAAGAACCGGATGTAAAAGAAGGGAGCGTGCTGAAGGTCTTTGTTTTGGATCTTTCTTCAGACAGAGCCTGATAAAATCTTTTTGGTTCGGATCATCGAGAACTTCTATAGCCCGATTGATGTCAGCATCCGTAACACTTTTTGATTCACCATCTAAAAATAGGATTTCAATTCAAATTACAGTGAAATGTACCCAATGTTGGTGTTGCAGATTAAGGTGAACACTGACTACTAAGAATGCAAAATAACTAAGGCACAGTGAAGATTGGGTCACTATAGGTGCAGGTACATCAATTTTTTACATGATATATTGAAACCCACTGTAGATGATTATCAGCATGCTAACTTACAGTGAAGCTGAGTTCTCGGCACAGCCATTTCCAAAGCACAAATCCCAAAAGAGTAAATGTCGACAGCCGGAGTGATGCCCTGGCCGGCGCCGTATTCCGGCGCGTAATAATGCATATTCCTTTTAATCTCCTGATAAGTTTTGACATGATTCCTTATGGCATCGGGAGCCACGGAACCGATTTTCACCAGGCCGTTGTGCTGTATGAATATAGTATCGCACGTCATGTTAGCGTGGATCACGGGTGGAACGCAGTTATGCAAGTAGCTGAGAGCAGACAATATCTGAGTACACCACCGTTTCCATGACTTATTTCTTTTGTATTTCGGAATGTCTTTGGTTTTATTAAGGAATTCTTTCACGGATCCTGAGCTCATGTACTCAGTAATGAACACAACTCTTGTTGTCTTTTGTTGTTCCTAGAAAAGGAGGAAATCATTTAAACACTACTGAACCATTGAGATAGCTAAACCAGATGGCTTCCTTGAACAGATACCTGCAATTACAATACAATAAATGTATATTTACTTTATGATCAACAGTACGGGAGAACATCAATGTTCTCTCTAAGCACACACGTTTCGTAACCAGCTCACAAAGAAAATGAGTGTGCGAGTGAAAGGTTGGATAACAAAAATAATGATATAATACTTATACCTACATACTTATGTCATTTTATGTTCACAACATAAGATTTCTGTGCACAATGGCTACAAAAATTAGGGGCAATATTGGAGAACACTATAATAGATAGATCAGTTAGATAAATGAAGATCTAACCAAACAGAAAACTCTTCTTTCCTTATTGTTAGGCTGACTGAGATAAGTTAACTGTGAGTCAACAGTGTAGTTACAAGCAATCAATTCTAGTTGAAACAAATGAATTATTGTGAATATAGAAATGAACCAGGGCATCTTGAATATCCTTAGATTAACCCACTTGAATACCGGTGACAGTAATAGTTTCATATTAATTCTTTTCACAATACCACCAATAACTATACCTTAACTTCTGACTTAAGATCTCAAAATATTAAAGCTTTGCAACTGACTATGAAAGTTAGGACCGTAAGTTGTAACTTGGAGTCTGTGCGAACGAACTTGCAATAAAAATATGGGCAAGAAATATAGAAGAGATGGAAAACTATGTACACTAAGATACAAGAGGGATAGGGTTAGTATTTGAACTTCTGCATCTTAGATATTCCAAGAAAGGCTTGAAGCTTAGGAACAGATAATGTTTGCAAGATCATTTTACCTTGGGGGAATCGATCCAGTATCGATGGAACTTGACTATGTTCGCTTGGTCAATCTTCATCAAATTGTCGAACACACCTTTGATCTTGTCTTCTTGCTGTTTAAAACTCTTCCTTTCTGAAAACTGAACTTCGTTCCACACGACTTCCACGCCCTCCTCTGAATCCATAGCCAGGTAAGCACGGTCTATGCCTGGCACGTTCCTCTGCGACACTTCTTCACTTCTCTTCAGCCATCTTCCACACGGACTCTCTTCGAGGATCTCACTTTCATCTTCTTCGCTCTCATGTTCGCTATCCTCACTTTTTGCTTCTCCGTCTTTCTCCTCCATGATCAAAGGATAATTTGATTCTAGCTAAACAAGGCTAGGATTTATAATTTAGAATATTAAACCTAACAATCAATGGCACAAGAATATGACGACTGAAATATGTCTGACAACATTTTAAAATCACTTACCTCAACTCAGTTAGTTCTATTATATGAATAAAAGCTTTGAGGCTATAAAGAGTGTACGTAATTTGACGGTGCCTAGTGAGTAATGAAAATGTGAGAATTGCTCTACTGAAATTTCTGAGCGTGGTATGATTTCCAATAAGTATTCTCAGGGGTCACCCGTCAGTATATGGGTTCATCTACTTGCACTATATTTTGTTTAAATTATATTAGAAATATACTATTTACGGGGGACTTCGACTAAAACATTCTTCGGTACGCACTGTCCTGGGTGGCCTTGGCCAGCTTGTACGTGAAATAAACAATATATCTTCTTAAATGAATCGAGACGCTAGTTGGCGCAAAAGAGGAATGTATGCAATTCCCACATGTAAGGGTGGATGCGTGTTTGGGACTTTGGTTGGATATTAAATATGATCTGGTGGTGGGTATCAGACACCCTAACAAGTAGTTGCACCCCTAAGCACAACCCGTTTATATTTGGACATATCATGTAGTTCTTGGGGAGTGTGCGTCGCGTGTTCTTCGTAGACTGGCGTTTCACTGTGTTGTGTTTGAAACAGTTAATTTGCATAAAACTTTGACGATCCCGAACAAAACGGTAGCTGGGAAATGATAACAAGCTCGGAAGGCTACCATCCCTCGACGCGGAATGAAGGAACATTTTTACATGACAACAAATTGATATGGAGATATATAAAAAAAAATACCACAAAAATAATATACTTTTGAATAAATTTATTCCAATTTCGCCTTGAATTCTAATGCAACCAAAATACCAAATAAACGAATAGGACGATATTACTTGGTAAAATTACTGAAAAACTATTTTAATATATCTCTGTAGATCAAAATTTTGTATATACAACAAACAAACTTCAGTGAACAAGCACGATTTTTTTTATCTATCTTTTTAAATTGAATACATTATCACGTTTTCATCTACAAGATATGATAAATAACAATCTGCCAGAGAAATTTCAGTTACTAACTTCCTGAAGGATTTATCCATTAGGATAATACACAGAAATGAGATGCCAGAGGCCCAGAAATAGAGCAGGACTTGCAAATGAAAAATTTCACTAAACAGTATTTGCATGTGCATGATTTGATTGTGAATTATTTCCAATCATAGCCACATCTTTAACAGGACATTTGTTTTCACAAAAATTCTATGTGTCTGAACCAAGATGTGTGCTGGAAGGAATGAGATCATCAAACTTGATTCAAATCAAAAATAGTACTGGACTATACTAGACTTACTAAGACAGAATGAAAATTCATTCAAGTCACTAATAACATAAATACTTTATAGCGTATAGTACAGGATTGACTGAATTAGATGGAACATGTGATTAAAATCAGGTTACCATTGCAATTATCAGGGAAAGACCAACAATAGATCATCATTGATCAGCTCACTCCAATTTTCATGAATTTAGAATAGCCTACATTTTCATGTGATTCAATAACGATAATAGGATTATTATTTAAATCCTTCAGAGTATGTTCACAACGTCTTTACTTTTATTCAATATTTCACAATTCCAAATATGTCAACAGCCCGATAATATCCCTCATGATTCCACAACTTATCATCATATTTCCATATTTTATAATTTATAAGTTCACTGTCACAGAAACGGAATCAAAACTTCCAATTATACACCAACTAACCCCATAGTCTGCAATTAAGTACACAAAATCTGTAGTTGTAAAACAGATATTCGATTTATCAGTTGACGAAATAGAAATAGTTTAATGTGTGTAGCCATTGAGTCAGTCATGTTTGCACAGAGAAATATAGCCATCCACAATTATTAGCTATACCAAGCAAACATATCTCTATCCAACAAAACCTGTCCCAGTATGAAAGAGATCATGGCATCTAGAGTTAACAGTAAATAACAATAGCACCAGTGAAAATACAGTATTAATTCATTGCATTGAAAAAATATTTATTCAAACCTTTATTTACCGTGTACACAGGTAACTTTCACTCTAGTTCTGATGACTCCACACCATGACTAACATAATTAAGGTAAATTATTGGGAGGCATATCTTACTAATGATCATGATATGTAATGACAGTAATAGTAACTCGAATCTTGAATAGGAAATTCAGTCTGTTTGTAAAATTCCACCTACCTCGAAACCCTTTTCTTCGACCATTACTATTATTGACAATAAATTCAATTGCAAATAAAGTGAAATTCACGACAAAAAACCACGTCAAACTTCGCATTCCCATTTTGCTCTTTCGACTCTGTGTGCTTCATTCTTTACACTGATAAAATAAGATGTAACCGGATTCAGAGTTTTTCTGAATATCAGCGGACAGGCCATAGAAGTCTTCGATGGCGCTCGGCTCAATTTTCTCTACGATGTCGTCGTCAAAGAGTAGCCACAGGCCGTGGCTTTTGACTATTGTGATGTAATGGCCACGATTTGGTCCACTGGTAAAAAAAGCAAGGTTCTGATTTTGTTTGAATAAAAAAAAATTTAAGTTTTCCCTTGCCTTAAGCAATATATATACATATATCAATCCATAATTACCGTCAATTTCCACTTTCCGTTATTAGTAGCATACATGAACAATCTAATGGACTTATAAGGCTAAACATGAACCTGTCATGCTATTTATAACTAATAGCACTGGTGCAACCTCACATTGAACTAGAACTAGAATACAAAGAGTAAATGAGCTAACCTTCCGCAATGCACGACAACCGCAATGAGATCGTACAGACGCTCGGGATTGGTGGCGTCATCTGAAGTATTGAAGAGGCGCAATTCAAAAGGAAACACGACTCGATATGACAATTTTGTGTACCGATGAAGACTGTCCATCTTGAAACGCTTGAGATGTAGAGCGAGGATCATGGGAAGCTTTTTTACTCTCATTCTGAAAAATAAATTAGAAGTTAGGACACCAAGAATCTTACAAAAAGATTTTCAGAAATGAAATACTAAATTACTTTGCGCTTGTGTCCAAAGTTTTATCTGATATTTATTCTTGTCATTGGCATGTACCATGAACCTAACAATTCCTTAGGGACAAGAACACTATTATTATCAGAAGTATCAAAAGGAGGATGGATTAGTTAAGCTTTTAACTATACAGTACAGCACGTACAAACGTAAGCAAACATTGAGAACATAAAACAAGTACTAACAGATTGTAAATGTAGATGTGAATTCCACAGACACAAAAATAGCGAAAGGATATTTATGACATACAAAAGACCCACTAACAGGTGTTTGTCTTTTATACAAGTGGGACTTTAGTATATTACCATATGGTACAAATTGTTTGACGTCATAGCTAACTGAAACTTAATACTTGAGGATGGTTGAACAAATGTTGGGTTTTGCTGACTCAATGCAAAATTTTTAGCAGTAAATAAAAGTATGTGCAAAAAATAACAGTATATTTGCATCAATCAAGCTGTACATCCCGGTGTGTTGCGCTTTATTATGGTAAAGTAGTTGGAGATGTAGATTAACATGCAACCAAATGACTGATTTCAAGTTTCACTGACTATATATAGGTAAATATCAACTTAATGAAAATTTTGACACCATACGTACGTCACATTAATCATGATACAGTTCAGCCATATTGACTCAGAATACATGAAAGTGGACTAGCGATATCACCATACATTACAGATTACAGAATCTAGAAATCACCAACATATTTGAAGAAACAGAAATTGGAAACAAACCGTTTTTCAGCCTCTTGCTTGCTACAGCAAACTTCACAATCGTATTTGTGTTCGCCACTCAACGTTTCCGTATTGCTGAAGCCCCTGAAAAAGAATATCGATTGTTAAGTTCCATGCAGTAATTTTATGTGAGAATAAACACTACAGCTAACAACTGAACCATTGATGTAATAGAAACGCCACTATCAAATATTGATGAACCGCCATTAAATCACACCCTGTGTACTCAACTAAGGAAACAATGATAAAGGAGAAGCGTGGACGATCCTTCAAAATCTAATAAAGCAGGAACCTAAAGCCATCACGAACAGTGCTTGGCAGATTATTTAAGACAGATAAAAATACTTACGCCTACAGAGTGTCAAGGAAATCAACTGGTTGCTATGCCTAGAAATAGGGAAAAGGGGGTGTACAGAGTAAAACCAACCAAGCAGCTAACCAGAAGGTATTCCTGCATTTCACAATTCATAAAAACTTTGTGGATTCGGCACATGATTTACATTAGTCCCAAACTAAACTCTTAGTTTGAGCATTAGCATTAGCATACTGAACTGGCTAGCAAACAAGCATGGTAAACAGAGCATTTCAAACTTGCAAAGCTCCTTCCCCATCACTTTGCTTTGAACAAACACAAGATAATGGGTTACGGGAAAGTCTAAGTGTACTGAAGGCAGGAAAAGGAGATAAAACAATTACTGCCAGCTCAAATCAATCGAGTGTTACTGGATTGTTTAGAAAAGAATGATGATGAAGTAGGAAATACATGTCCGGCAAGGTTTCTACCAGCAGCATTTCTCTAGCCATAAGAAGTCACTGATGAATGTAAATTTACATAAAATCCATATTCAAAATCAGACTAACTGCAATTATTTTTCAAAGCCGTTAACGAGTTCGTAATTAACCAATATCCCCTTAATTGATTCTTCAGTTTCCAATTAACCATAATTTACCCAGGTGTTTTTATTCCCCAAATACAGATTGCAATTAATAAATTTATTCCAACCAATCAAGTTCCATTTATGGTTTAATGAATTGGCTAAAGGAGAAGACCGTTGCTTAGAAAAGACACTAGGTGGCAACCTGGTTCTCAGTTAATAGAAAATGACACAGGCTTTTCTTTGGCGGTTCAAGGTTAACTATGATGTGAGTGGCTTACCGTAAACAGTGAGTTATTGATGTGTTCTGTTCGACATCTACCGAAAGATCAAGAAAATCTTCGTCTTTACTGCTGACCTGTGGAAAGTGAAAGCAGGGTGATTATTAATCAGACATAAACTAATATTTGTCGACAAAAATACAGATGTTTTTGAAAGATCATAAAACTTATCATATCAGACTCAATAAAACTATTTACCGTCTCACAAGTTAAACACCTGGTTTCGTTCGTCAACGTTCCCTGAAATATCTCATGCACCCACGTCAAGGTGTCGGCGGCATCCTCTGCCATCTTGGTGTTGCCGTTGAAGCCACGGAAAATAAAATCTTCTTCTTCTTCGTGAACGATACAGTTACCGTTTTGAAGTTCGTGCTCAGAAGACTTTGAAGTATTAGATCTCGATTTCTTTTTGCTCCGCTTGAGATTAAGAGAGGACGATGAAGATAATGGAGTCGTTGTCATCGTTTCCGGTCTTGGTAGTGAATTCGTCATAGAAGACTTAGGACTATTGTTAGACGAATCTGTGCCATTTATACCCGATATAGACTGAGAACTAGCCTTCACTTCATCCGCCCCCTCAATCAAACCTGTTGTGTCCTGCACCGATACCGATTCCGCCCCTGAGGATGTCGAGAGAGATGAGGCACCTTCTGCAGTGGAACTGCTCTTCTGCGATTTCAATTTCAGACTCGTTAAAAACGAACTACCACCGACGCGCTCGCCCAAGTTTGATTCCTTCTCGTCAGCTTCGTCTTGTTTTTCTTTTTCCGGTTTGACTTTGTCTTTTCTACTTCTGCCAAACATGGATTTTCGTTCTTTTTTCTCGCCGACTCGTTTGCCTTCTCCTTTCAGTTGCCTTTGTTTCTCAACCAGAGCTTGCTTTTCAGCTTTTAAAACATCTGCGATGTAGTTGAGCAGATAGTTGATGAATTCGTGAGCGTCATGTTGTAAATAGTTGTCAAATTGCTCTGAAAAATATTCGAGGCATTGAGAAAGAGAGGCACACGTTTCAAAAAACAAGATTATATTGAAGCACATCTATATAAAAATAGTACAAATTCTCTGACATTGCCTCGAGAGAATATTTTAATATTTGGGTGCAAATGACTGCAGGGGCCTACTAGAATAATAATAACAATAGGCAATCTACAATACGCAAGCAAATATCTACAAATAATATGCCCATTTGTCCTGCAAAGGTTGCTGACACCTGTGCCAATTCTAGTTTTAATACAAGGTGACCTTAATAGAAATTGAAACAGATTGTTGTAAGATATAAACCATATTTATATACACATGTGATTATGTATTGGTAATTGTTATTCCAAGAGCTATATAATAAGTTATTAACATGATGAGGATCTATACCATTTTCTTTCCTCAGTTTGGCAACGAATTTCTTTGGTTGAATGACGCCGACCTTTTTTTTCTGGGTTGTTATGTTATGGAACAGATCGCAAAGACAGGAGAGCAACGTCTCTTTCTTGTTGGCATGCTTGCTATTCAACTGATGACGATACTGGAGAACTTTTTCTCGGAAAGGCGGGCAAAAAAACAGAGCTTGCAGCACGGAGTTGCAGTAACAAGTGTTTCCAAACTGGCAAAATGAAAAAAAACGTCCAGGAAACTTTTTGCATTATTTATGAACCACAGCATTGAAATAAAATGAAAGCTTGTTAGCATGAAGTTGAGGGGGCTAGGAAACCTTGCGAAGCAATGCATCATCCATTTTAATTTGCTTCAGAGTATCTAGCTTTCACTGTGGTTTAGTTCTAATAAAAATATAAATGGTACCAAGCACGTAAAAAGTAGAAGGGAAGCAATCACTGTTTAAAGCATTCTGTATACACCCCACAGAAAACATTCCAAATTGAGTAACAAGAAAACGAATCAAACAACACTGCTGAATCAATTTACACCAACTACAGGGATATATTTCAGTTTTAAAAGTAAATAAACAATGCTGAACAATAACTTAGTAATGTTATGAATGCAAGTGACAAGTAATAAAGAAATACTCACATTTACAAAACCGAAATAATGTTCATTAGGAGGGAATTGTTCAGGTCCAATGTCTTTGACAAGTGCTGAAGCGTTTGCTCCCTGAAAATAATGCCGAGAGATTAAAATAGCGGTAACGCCACCAAACCACAAGACTCATTGCCTTTAGCTTGCGAATAAAACTTGGTAATATGCTTGGTAAATGAAACTATCTACAGAGACCTTAGCAAATCACATAGGTTTTGTTTCACCAACCATTTCTATGGTATGATAGATAAAAAGTAGATACATGGGTCAAATTTTTTTAAATTCCCCAAAGACCATATCAATGCTTAAGAATGCCATGATACAGTCACAGCAAGCCATATTGGCATGTACAGAATGTAGACTAGTAATAACTATAGCTTAATCAAAATATTCAAACTGAAGTCTAGCTCTGTATAGGAGAATATAGGAGTAAGCAAAATGATAAACTCACCATAATGTTTGGGAGACACCCCTTCATGAAAAATTACATTTAGTTGAAAAATTTTCACAGGAGTAAATTGTCATTAGCGAGAGCCTATTGAAGTATAGCTTTCCTTCCTGAGAAAACGTCGCCGGCAGTCCAGAGTTAGATTTTAAGAATTATACATACTGTGAATTAGCATAAACTGTAGCCTTAACTATAGGTAATGAGGGTAATGAAAACAAACAAAAAAGGTTGAACCAAAAGAGAATACTGTTATCAGGAACCCAATACAGGTGTCCCCCTACATTCTCCTATAACGTCGAATAAATTAAAGTTGCATAAATAAATAATAGTAAATCCTATTATAATTATTAAAAAAACAATGGCTCGTACCAACGACAGAACAGACTGCCCAACCCTCGAAACGCTCAACTTTATAGAAGGTTTGTTAAGGCTAAGGAAGAACATAGACACCATTTTGTAGTTATTTTAAGTCGTTTTGTTTATTATTTTTGTATACACAGACATTCTCTCTCACAATTACAAAGGAGTGTGCTGTAGTTACATTTTTTAGTAGTACATTATTATATTTATAATGTTTTAAGTAAAGATATGTACTGTACAGACAAACATTTGGCAAATTGATGCTAGATGTAAATGTGCATAGCTGTTCTGACTCGTATACAAATTTGACTTACGAACAGACTCAAAAAAGGAACTTGTTTATTACTCGACTTCCTGAACATTGTTTCAGCTTCATTTCACTCATGCTGGAATACAGATTATACAATATACAACATACAACAACAAAAGTAAAAAAATGGTTATTTGATTCAGTTCTTTCATTCAAATTTAAAACGAACTTATCAAAAAAGAAGATCAGGAATGAAAGAATGGCTACAAATAGTTGTTGACCTCCAGTTTGATTAAAACTTCGCGGCTTGTTTTTATGAACAGTGGCTCACCTAAAGGAAAATGGTGCCTATGACAAGCACGGAGATTGTTCCCGTGGCCAAAGATTTAACACTCATCTAATTTTACTATAATATCAACCTAAAAATACAAAGAAGGTCCTTAATCTTTTATTAAGGAAATTATGGCACTACATGAAAATTAGCACCTTTCCTACTTTCACTTTACAATTTTTTTGAATTCGGAGGTTTAAATTTAGCACAAAGTTATTGTCAGTGGTGCCCCAAACACACATCGCTGATTTTTAACCTATTACTCTTCCCCCGCAGATTAGTTAATGTACAATGTTGCATAGCAATATGGTAACATAGTCAGAATTACGTAATATTTCTTCACGCTTGGCTTCAAATAGTACTGTAGAACTGCTTACGTCTAGTTTAAGAATTGCCAAGGCAGCAAAATCAAATAAATTCACCACTTGAATAAACTCAACCTCACCTCGTCACCTCACAAAGTCGCAGTAAGTCCCGCAAATCAACAAGTTAAGAGAGTCTGTACTGTGGTGCCATGCAATGACGTTTCCGTATGTCGTTGGTTCTTGTAACTAACTATTGGAACGAAATTTAATTTTGATATTTCACGTTAATATGAAACTAAACTAAATAAATGATATTTTAAATTAATAAATACTGCACCCCAATTCTTAGGCAGTTCGGTGTACCAGTTAGGTGGTTAGGTGTACATGTAGGCAGCAGATATTTCGGTTCGGGAAACTGATTTAGAAAATCTGAGAACCCATTGCAGTTGGTATGCATGCCCACACCTGACAAGTGTTTTCGAATATTAATTATTTTAATTCGATCAAATATTTCAGATTTACACCGGTTGTATCCTTTCTTACTACCGGATATTGAATAACAAAGCATATGTACTTAGCCTAATAATAGGTCGGGGTTAGAGGTTAATTCAAGAAATCACGTGACTGAAAACTTCTTTTCGTGTGTGTGCCCATTCAGGTAAACGTGGATTCTATATTTTAAAAAACAATTCTACCATTAATTGTGCCCTTTAATTCCACCAAATAGCTTAAAAACTCTGCAATTTAGTAATTATATCTATATTAACTATTTGGCATTGTTTCATGGTTTTTAGTAGTCGTTGTACGATGCTATAGGTGAATTACATACGAGTTTACACTGAAGTCTTCATTTTCGAATCTTATGCTCTGAACTTTGGTATGACTTGACGTTTTTTGTTTTGTAGATATCTAAGAATGACGAACACAAAGGGTTTGCGCCGTGGTACACGGTATATGTTCTCGAAGAAGTTTCGCAAGACGGGAACGATACCGCTGTCGAAATATTTAACTGTGTACAAAAAGGGTGACATCGTTGATATCAAGGGTGATGGTGCTGTTCAAAAGGTAGTATTTTTGAGTTTAAATAATCAATACACACAAGTAGAACAATAACAATATCACACTCATATTTTTAATCATTCAAATACTGAAATTTTCCTGACTAATAAAAAAAACGTAATTGAAAGTAAAAAACTTTTTTTCAATAAATGTAGAAATCAATCCCAACATTAAACTGTAATACGTATGACAGTTATCTAATAATATAAGAAAAATTTTCAATACAATACATTATAAATAATTGTTGTGGAATAATCGCAATTGAAAAATGTCTGAAAACAGGCCTCAGTTACTTTTAGCATGTATTGTTGCCTGTCACAGATATTAAACTTGTTGTTAATCTTTCAGGGAATGCCACACAAATGTTATCATGGTAAAACCGGTCGAGTTTTCAATGTCACTCCGCATGCTGTTGGCATTATCGTCAATAAGCAAGTCAGGTCAGTACAGAAGTTCCTCGTTAAGACCGTGATATTATTTCTGAGTACAATGCAACTCATATTGTTAACAGAGGCCAAATCATAGCCAAGAGGATTAATGTTCGTGTTGAACATATTAAACACTCCAAGTCGAGAATTTCCTTCATCGAACGAGTCCATGAAAATGAACGAAAGCGCAAAGAGGCGAGAGAAAAAAAAGTATACGTTTGCTTGAAAAGACAGGTAAGGGTGGCGAGTAGAGTAGTGAAAAGTAGAACTGAATGTATAATGCATTTTAATTTTTGCTGCTTCCAGCCCGCTCCACCAAGACCTGGACATTTCGTTCGCTCACATGGGGTAGAAGCCGAACTGGTGGAGCCGATTCCCTATGAATTTATTGCTTGATTTCCTATGCTTCTAGGTACCCAGCTAATAAAATTGAGACATCAAGTAAACTGACTACATTATTTCACTCTTGATTAGGGCAACTAGGATGTCAGGAGAGCTTCAGGGACTTTTTGATATACATGTTGCAAGGAGCAGCTTTTAGTATGCAGGTAGCACAGATTTTGACTTTCTGGTGTTGATTAAGATAAAAATTTATGAAATGCTTCCATACTTCTTTGGAAATTCTCCTTTCAAGACCAATCATTGCATTTTCCTCAGTCAGAGTAATTTGAATAACGTAGCTCAGCAACAGGAAATCGGGAGGGGGTGATCTTGGACTAAAAAAAAGCAGGTGTGCAATTTTAACAACTGGAAGTTGGTGAAAACCAGTAGGAGTATAAAAGTTGACTAAATCCTAGCCTCGCTTAATGTCGTTGACAAGTTATTGGAAGGCAAAAGCCAAACGCTTATCTGAGCACTTTCGTTTAACATTGTTCAATGATATACATTCCGTATGATACAGACACACGGAAGGCCAGGACCCATTTAAGCACATCTCCATCAGTATCCGGTCAATACAACCTCGCATAGAATTTATATTCAAAAATAATCTGATATGATCTGATCTGAAACAAATAATTGTTAAATAACTCACCCCATCGTGACTTATCACACTAATCGATTTTATTGTGTTGTCGTCTTCTTCTGTGTCAAAGTAATTGTAACAAATTTGTATGAAAAACTGGATGAACTCGATCAGAGTAACTATGCTTATTCCGAGCCATAATCCAAGCAGGCCTCCTATGTCACCTGCAAGAATAAAGATTTCAAACTGCGATTAAGACATGTTGCTATGAGACACCAGTTTATAATACCAAAATTATTGTACATAAATCATTTATCATCCACAGAGACCGGTCACTTATTCACATATACTCACTGACAAGACTGTTTTCAGATATTTTCTTAGATTGTCTGATTTCAGTAAAAGACAGAGATTCATAGTACACATCGAGCATGAGGTAGTTTTCACGATATTCGCTCAGCTTCAGTCGGTAAGGATCAAATTCGGTCAGGTTGAATTCTTTGCCGAAAGCTACAATTTCTTAAGGTACAATGAGTCATTTAAAAAAAATTCATATACATCAAAAAAAGTAATAGTCATATCATGAAGAATAATGGTATGAATAATGCTGAAGAATTGACATAACAGATGGTTTCCACTTCAAATAATGATCCAAAAACCTCATATTTTTATGATCTAGTTCATATACCAATAACATAATTGAAGCTGCTATCATTTTGCGCAGTTCCGCTATAGCCCTATACAAGTAGAACATTCATTCACCTATCTCTTTATCCTCTGACGACATGCCTTCCTCTCTTTCTTTGGCAAGTATTTCACCCACTTCTAAGCTAGGGTAAGTGGCATATGATAACTTATGATCGTAGGACACTGATTCACAAGGCTGATCACAATTGCAGTCGTCCGGAGTCAATTTCATGGATTTGGCTATGAAAAAAAAAACATCCTCTGTAGAAATATTTTGATAAATCTTTCATAATAAACTATTATCCCACCTTCAGCATCTCCAGCACAGTCTAGAATCTGCCATATGTTGCATTCGGGTGCTGGTTCTTGAGGAGGAGACCAGTAAGGCTTGCATCTACATTTATCCACTATATGTTTGATCCTGTTTCAGTTCATAAAATTCAAGCATAATAAAATAGCACAAATAGAAAGTACAAGCACTATGCACAGATAGTGCAGTTGAGCATCCTGCGACGGGTCTAGGTGAGTAAACTAGTAAAGAGTTGTTAGTGTTAGAGTGTTACCTGCATTCAGTCATGCATTCTCCAAATGTATATACATTTGAGTAGGCCATCTTCTTTGTTTCAGGATTGCAAATTCCCCATGGTTTGTACATCAAATGTCGCTGTACAAATTGATACAATATACAAATTACCACCGCATTGTTTACCCCTTTAATGAAGTTGGAATAATGTGACTGTCTGAGACTCTTGCATCGAACCTCTGCTTTCCTAATAATTAAATGGCCCATGTGACCGGCTGGAATAGCAACACCAAACTCTTCCACCATTGGCATTTCATTGTGTTCATGAACATGAACCTTGATACCAGCTTCTGGCTTACCGAACTCAGGATGTTCCGAGTAGTAATTCTGTAATGGAAAGCCAATTGCTATGAACGTTAAGAAACGATATGATAACTTATCTCCCAAACGGTTACATTACCTGCATGATGTTAATTTTGAGAAGTAAACCATGGCCACTGCCTGGAACACTTTGAACTATTCTTTTGTCTGTGGTAAACGTGAAGCATTGCCCCATGGGGTTCATGAAAGTTGTGAAGTTCTAGAAAAGCAAGTGGAAATTACAAATGCAAAGAGAAACGTATTATTGTCAATAATATTATTTTACCACAGCAGAACAAGACTCTTCAGTGAATAGGCATGACAGGATGGTGTTGTCATTGAGCGGCCATCCTTTATCGGTAACTGCTTTGCTGAGATATGGCACTATATCTGGCTTATTATAATAATTTTTTATGTACTTTTCCCATTTAAAATCATTCTTTTTCTTTCGGAAGGGTGAGGTGAGCCTGACAAGTCCTTCAACTGCACCAAGTTCGTCGAGGTCCGTAATGTTGAAGAACCTTGTGTAGTATAGTCATTTCATTTGAACCATATGAATATCATTCGAATGGGATAATCTATCATCAAGCTGTTAATGTGCATACCTATTATAATTGCAGATGGAGACAGCTGGAAAGTCAGCTTTTGATACAAATTGCTCATTCAATTCCGTATCGGAAATGTATAGCAAGTATTCATCAAATCTCGAGGACAATTGCCAGCATAGTCCAGCGGTCAATCCAACTATCAGTAGCAGCCACAAAATTCTGTTGAAATAAGATATATATAATTTATTCACTGGATAAATACCTCGCGCTTGGTATCAGGCCTATTTGAGTGAAATAGTTCAGGCCCCTCTCCCACCTGCTAGTGTCGAGTTGTTGGCTTAAGGTAAATCCAGAACTGATTACAGTATCGATGTAGCAAAGCAAATTTAAAAACACATTCTACTGTATGAGGAACATGATTTTTATAAAGTCTCTCAACCTGAGATATATTGATACTGATATTGAGACAAACAATAGCGTCAAATCTTCTAATATTAAAATGAACGAAATCTTTTAAAATGGCAAAAAAGGTTAGAAGATTTTGTCTGAAACTTTAAAATCATGTCTATAAATGGATTGCAGCGTTGGGTTGTATTCGCAATCGATAAAAAACAATTAAAAAATCACTTATACAATAAATGAGACACTATATTAAATCGCACCTTACACTGGACGGCCTTCCTGGTCGCGTTACCTGGTCCAGTCCGTGACAGGTTGTATCGAGTGTAAAATCGACCAGGCGTTTCTTCAATACGCCAGATTTCGCACGAGATCTTTCACTGAATTTGAACGCTTTGATAGCATGCATATCTCCCGTTTTTACCGCAGAACTAACGAATATCAAATAAATGATATGCTCCTGTCTATCGTCTTCGGTGAATTAAACGATAGGAGAATCACCGGGTTTATATAATGGAACATCATCAATACACTGTATATAGGTAAACATTTTTTCTAAACGAACTACACACCAATTATCCGTAAACTAATAACATAGACCACATGCACTCTCACGACATAAATTAAAAATTCACATACGCAGAATTTTTTATCACCTACCATCGATTCTTTTAAAATAGGATAAACAATCAGAACGAATTTTAGGCAATTACCCTGAAAATAAATTATGTATGCGTTTACGTTGAATGGCTTGCGACAGAAGTCTATCTGTCTCTATGTCGGAGTCTGTAAATTAGAGTAATAAGATTATGATAATGACTTTTGAAAAATAGGTACTACATATTTAAAGCTGCAGTAAATAAAAGAAGATTAGGATGTCTGCTGAAAGTCGTGTTGCCGGTTTTCGCAAGCAGGGCTCAATACCGGATAAATTGCATACGTTTATAACTTTACCACAATGATTGGATTGAATAAATGAGTAACAGAGAATTAAAATTTGAAAAGAGCATACTTGAGCAGGTCTATTTGGAGAATTTGGATAAGCTGCTCAACAACAATCAGTAATTCGAATGCAAAATAAAACATCAAGAACATAGAACTACATACATACATATTGAACAGTAGATAAACGCCTACATAGCATTTTTCATTCGAAATTATTGTTAGCACTGTTATATACAAATAGGACAGTTATATTTATAGTTGGTTGAATGGACAACCTTCACTTTTTGTAGCTGATTATATATATAGGATAAACACTTGCATCCTTGAAGGCAACAAAAATTGAAGGACTGATCAGGCTATTTACTACACTGTCAAACTTTTCGTTAGTAATAGGATTTATTGGAGGCACAACCATAGATGAAGACCCAGCACAATAAGATCCCGTCAAAACATTAGCCAAAAACATCCTGTGAATGCCAGAATCGTCAGGTCTTGTGTACGAGTCAGAATAGCTAGATGATGAAGAGAAGTAGACTCCCATACCATAAACAGTTGCTGAAAAATAAACTTTGTTTAACAGTTGAGTGGATGGGCAAAGATGAATTATCCCAGACCTTTGTAACCTATTCACTTCACAACACAGTTAAAAGCACTTCATGATATAGGGGGATTGGCATTATAATCATACGAATCAGTTGGATATGGAATTTTTGAAATCTCTGTTTTCAACTGGCCGACTTGCCCCGCTTTACTTAATTTTAAATTCGCTGAAATTAATAAACTAATGGCATTGAAATCCCCATAGTTTTGCTTCAATAATTAGATTTACAGTCTTTTGATTTAAAAAAATACGAAGTAAATAGTTTGGGTTGAATTTTTCCATAGTACAGTTAATTGTAATAGCTAAATATATGTTTTACCCTCAAACTCTAATGCTGAGAAAAGCATAAATCAAACCATAATAAAATTCATTTCAATGTATAAATAAAATTACCATTTTTCCCTGCATAGCTCCTGTTGAAGCCATCTTCACAGATATTAGTAATGCTCTCAGCCGAAGTGCCATGGAATAACTCCTGTTCGACAGCCACTATTGTTTCTCCAGTCCTCTGTATTCTTTTTCCAATCTCTTCCTTCTTCAGTCTGTACTGCTTGTAGAGACTCGGGTTCTGGATTCTTTCAATCTACACCAAAAACATCACAACATATACAGTAGAAGTATTTTGAAGGTAAAAGGATATCTAGCAGTCAATCACGGTATATTTCTAGCTTGATAAGGCATTTTTAACTACACACTATGTGATCGCAGCATCAGTAATATCTTATCATTTACATCATATTATTCAAACTGGTTTTAATCAGGATCAGGGAACACTTTAAAATTTGTTTTTTCTTCACCACTGTACAAGTCATTTCCAAATAGTAAATAAGATCCAGATAATGATGCTAGAGCAATATTAATAGGTCATGGTTACATGAGATTTATAAAAATTTAAAAAAAGTTTTATTCCATAATCCTGCTAACAGACTAACAAAAAAAGACAGAGAAAACTAAATCAATTGCATGATCATGTAACTCACACTGCATATAGTGCACGATTTTTGAAGAGTTGCGATGAACTTCCTTTCGACCACGCTATATTCACCTGAATGTGGATTCAGGGTTACCCGGACCATTTTTCTATCATCCATTACGTCCCAGTTTGAAGGAAGGCCTACAAAAATTTTCAATGGTTTAACAAGGATAAAGTTATGTTATATGATAATTCTGAAAGTTCATTATTTTCGACGAACCACTGGCAATTTTATCAACTATTCTTCGAATTTTTTCTAAAGCAGCGTTTGCCTTTTCAATGTGACCTTGGATCTCAATACAGTGCCCATTACTAAAAGAAAAATTATTTGCTTACTAAAAGCAAGAACTTAACGGAAAATGATTGGTCAACACCTGGTTTGGTTGACCACAACTCGAACTTTGAGTAGAAGCGCGATGCCTTTTATTTTTTCGACGTCTTCCACTTTCATGTTGCATATCGACTCATTGTCAATTTTCAATTTTTTCAAATGTAAATCCACCGTCTTCTGCAGATGTTTTTTAGCCTAGTGAATTGAAATAAGGTATTTAAATGGATGGGAGATTACT
>QXVX01007814.1:112251-172353 GCA_013436065.1 Halocynthia aurantium
AAGTGAGAAACTTGAATCTGTACTGTTGACAATGATATCAGCATTATCATTGGTGATATCTCCTTTTTCAACAACAACTGTGATGTTGTCATACTGCATCACATTTTTAGTCTGAAATTTTTTATGAATTAATGAAATTAAGTTATTAATAAAACGATCTGCCACTCGGCCTGATTTCACATCACCTCTGTTGCATTTTGTTCAAAGCCAATGTGCTCAAAGTTTAAAGCGGCTTTAGCATCAACAACCTTCTCAACGAGAACAGAGCAGCTGTTCTTATTCGCGATTAGTTCCACAAAGATGTCGTTTTCGATTAGAAACTGATAGACACCGAACAGTCTCATCATTACTTCCTCTATTTTCAATTCCTCCAGGAAGCTCTTTGCTGAAATAAAAAGAACAGATAACTTTAATAAACATGTCTATAAGACTTTGGTATTACATAGCTTACCTTTCTTTACTGCTGAAGTTTTGCCGCTGATTTGTATGCCATAGAGATTAGAGACGATATTAACTGAAGACAATTCCGGCAGCTGACTAGCTTGTCCTACTACATACCGTTTGGTTAAATGGTTAAAACGCAAATTAGAGAGGATAAATGGGTCGTGATCTAAAGGAAATCATGTACATTGATCAAAATGAGTGTAAAAAAGCAGAAAAAATCTATCCGCTTACCACTACCAATATATAAAACCAACTTCCGAATAAAAGTCTAGAGTTGCCCATTCATGTAATTTAGTTGGCAATAGGTGATGATTGAAAGGAATGATTAGTTTTTCTTCAATAGGATTTCTCAAGGATTTGAACTTTCCACTCAACCCAGTTTTACTTTCACTGCTGCCATTTAACTTAGAGTTTTGCATTAACAACTTAAAATCGAATTTGTTTACTAAACCATATGCAAGGAATGATGACTGGATTTAATCACTCGCCTCCATCACTTGGAATGTTGTCTGAAATAGGCTGCTCTGTTGCTTGCTGAGGATTTAGCTCAGGAACCTTTTCTGAAAAGATTTCAGCTTCATTGGTTGGATTTTCATCTGAAATAATTACCATAATTTGAATCAACTCACGTTAACATTTAGCCAGGTAATTTCCGAAGAATATCAGGAACAGCAAATCTTTACAAAAACCTTAATCACTTAATGCCACTTTTGAGACACAACCTGCACTATCAGTTTTATCATAAAATTTCCCATGTAAGAACTGTTTAGATTTGCAGGTAAGGAAACACAATATTACAGAACTTATACCAGTGTTCAAAGGATCATCACTGCTATCTGAGAGACATCCAACAGATGCTGTATCAGATATACTAGGAGTTGGTGATCTCATGGCTGGCAAACTCATATTAGATCTGTGAAAACTCCTGCTTTGCAGATTTGATTGAACAGAATTATGACGACCTTTGTGCCGATGAGGATATTTTGATTTGGCCATAACCTTCGAAAGAATAGTTCAAAATTTTGATGAATAAATCACAGCACCTAAAATTTATTAGGAAAACACGAATGCTGGTACATTAAAATGAAAGAATTCAATTTACAGCATGATATGTTGTTTCCAGATGAAGTCTTAGCAAAGTAACAGCATTTTTATCTCCTGATATGGTTACGGTATCATCATTACTTTCTTTCCTTGGCAAATGGATATCAGTAATCTTTAAAAAAAATGTGTTGAAAATCATTTGCCATTGTGTAAATGTCTTTTTTTATCATGAAAAATAAATTTGCTTCACCTTTGGAAACTGATTTCGCAGAAATTTAATATTTGCTCCGCCTTTTCCGATCAATTTGCCATGGTAACATGGGTCGATATTCAGTGACAAAGTAGTCATATTTGACTAAAGTAAAATCCAATAACGTTTCATGATTATACAGTGGACGCTGCTTATCAATGATTATGTTATCAATCGGGTATTTTTATTTAATGTTTTCAGCCGGTTTCTGTTATCAATAGGGAGACTGTCCCGAAGCGATCACAACAAAAGCCGTCCACTGTACATAGCAAAAATTTGAATGCAATTGCTTTTTAAGTTACTATATGCACTTTTGCAACATACAAATAACCATTTCTTACTAGTGCCTCCTTTTTTTCCTCAATATGCTCTCTTGCTCGGTCAACAGCATCTTTTTCACCGTCAACATAAATAATGGGAGGACGGACTGTGTAGCGAACACTCACCTTAATTCAACAACAACAAAAATATACAAAATATACACCACAAAATATGTGGCTACTAAAACTGCAGTTAGCTTACATTATACATTTCTTCAATGTTTTTGATGTGTGCATTGTTCCTGCCAACAAATGCCGTCAGAAGGTTTCGATGTAAAGGGATTGAAGCTAAACTCATCGTTGCGTTCTAAAAATGTAATCGAAATGAAAAAGTGGATGGATATAAACAAAATAATTCTTTTCAACAGAATGGGATGAAAGTGCGGCAAGATATAAAAGTGTCACGAAAAAATAATCAGCCACAAACCAGCTCCCTGACTTTTTCTGAAAGAGTTTCGAAACATTCTTCGACCTGCACGATTTGCCCTTTTATCAATATTCTGCTGTTTTCAATTGTCAGGTTTACCTGAAGAATAATTGGATGGATCAATGATCAAAAAGTTTTGCGATATTGAATAATTTTACCTGAGGGAAGTCTTCCCCGAGTTTCCTCAAACCTGATTCGTCCTTACCGATGAGATACTTAATGAGCCAGTCATGTACATTCACAAATTTGAAAATGTTGCTTCCCTGGATATGAAAAATGAAATGAGATGAAAACTTTTTCCAAGAAAGAGAAACACTATAAACATCAAAGCATATAATGCACCGCAGTAAGTTTGTGATTTGCCGCGGTAGTAATAGTACTTGAAAATTTCGTTACCACCAGCAGCAAGATTAAGTATGAAGTACAAGATATCACCTGATTAGTAAATGTCTTTAGAATTTGATGATTAGTTACAAATGATCATTGTTTCTAGACCCAATTAAGACTTCAAGAAAGTATTAAACTGGTTGCGGTAAAAGGAAAGTAGCCAAATAGTAAAAATGGGTGAATATGACTTACATGGCTTTTGACAAGGTTCAAGATCTCTGTCTTAGCAGCAGATACATTTTCCTTATTTCCAACAACTGTAACAACTGAACTTTTCAAATTTCGAGCAGGAATCTCTATTTCCACCTTTCCAAAAGTAAAAAGTAAAAAATTTCATTAACTATCTGCTATTATTTGAATCACATGAATAGTTATTAAAAGCTAATACCTTATATCTTTGCCTCAATTCTCCAATCTTCACTCCATTTTTACCGATTATGAACTTGTGATACTCGTGTTTGACAATGACCTCCTCACTGCTGTATGTCTCATTCTTATGATTAAAAGATATAGACCATAAAAGTTGAGGACATACATTCATATCAGTTTTTCTTCATTGCTATTACGGAAGTTACTATTGAAAGAATTATCTTACGATTTTTGCAATCTCCTTTTCAAATTTCTTTTGGATAATTTCTGTCTCCCTCAAGTGACCAATGAAAATTACTTTGTCTTCTGTGAATTCAATTTTCATCTGTAAAATCCAACGAGCAAGATATAATATCGAAAAATATTTATCATGTATAACTAGATATCTTTATCGTTAACTTCGAAGTATTTCGATTCAAAATTATGAATTGCTGCCAGTTGGAATTATTGGTGAAACTAGAGAACAAAACGCTAAAATTGTATGTACTAAAATGTCACGTGACAATACATACATACATACAAAAATTCGGATTAGCAGTAGTTTTGTAATCACCATTTAGGTAACACAATAGTGAATTTTTAAAGGTGAATCTCTGTCATGATGAACACGATATTTCCCATTGTTATAGAAATCTTTACTATGATAGTAGGTGGCAAAATTATTGTTATATACATATATCGCAAGCTCCAACATATACAAACGTTATAACTAATGTAGAACTACCTTTGGATACTGTCTTTGCGATTCCTCTTTAACAACTTTCAGGTGATTTGACATCCATTTGGGCACGCTTATGGTACTGGTTGTGAAGTCTTCGATCTGACACGGGTATAAATTAAGGCAATTAACAAATTATTCTATATTGGGATACAGAATCTCAAGTACAACTTCAACACCACTCACAGCTTCTCTAATCATCTTTTCAGCTTTAGTGATTTGTATCTTTTCACCGTATAGCATGTTTTGACCAGGTTTCATACAAGTAATCACCACCCCTGTTTCCGATGATATTTTCTACATTAGAGAAATCATTCAAGGTTATTACAGCCAGAAAAGAATTACAAATAGGCAAAGGCAGAGATAATAATTCACAATGAAAGTTGTAATAGTCACATGGAGTCCATGTAGTATATGCAATAGATTCCTCCACATATCCTGTTTGCAGAATATATTTGAAGATTATAAAAACTGGTACCAAAATCAAACCTGTTTTAGCTCAGAGGTTATTCTGTTCTGCTTGTGCGCTAATATATTGATTGGAACGGAAGAATAGATTGAATCCTGATGCAATGATGAGAGAGAAATAATAAGGTTGAAAGATTGAAATCAGCTCTATGACGAAAAAATAATTAACGAACAGTCGGCCGAATGTTCACTTGATAAATTCTTGTTTCGAATTTGAGTATATACAAATGCAATCAGATCANATTATTACAGGTAATTCTGGTAATAGTTAACGACAAAAATATGTGATGCAAGAAAGGAAAGTTCACAAAAATTTAAAATTGCTGGAAGCTAGTATATATTCTATATTTCTATGAATATTAGAGGCACCACTCCCGATCATAAGACCCTGAATATTGCGTTGAAATACGCTCAATGATAAGACGCAAATAATTCCTTTTGAGATCAATAGAAATGTTCAGCAAAACAATGATTAACCAATATACACATTATTTGAGCTAACAATAGTTGGATCAACATTTACTGTTAGGTTAAAGAATACGTTNGATTAAAATCCAACAAACACTATTTTCCAAAGCCAGAACCGAAAAGATAAACATTGTCATAATTTATACTTTCAAACAATAAACATGCATCAGAGTTCAGTGTTTTCTTTTAAATAAAAATGTAAATAATAATTTCCAAGGTGAAAATTTCCTTTTTCTGGTTGTAAAAATTGGGCATTATAAAATCTATAACTTATAACAAGAATGCAACTGTTCACAAACCTCCGCATTTTTTACAATTCCCAATACTTCTGATATTGCTGCGGCTACATGGTCTTTCCTTCCTTTGATAATGACATCAGAGATTCCGGATACTTGATTTGGCAGTTTAATTTCCACCTGAAATGATTGAATGATCGCTAATTGACATAAAATCCGATTTAAATAAATTTCTGGCTGATATACAGAGCATAGCATACCTGATGCTTTGAACAAAGTTCCTTAATCTTATTCCCATTTTTTCCAATGATGAACTTATAGTACTTCTCATTTACTTGTAAGGCTTGATGCACAAATGAAGTCTAATAAAAGTAAATGAGACAGTGTTATAAATAACTACTACTACATCAGATTAGGATAATTCTATCAAGACTTCTTTATTATTTTATTTTTCAAATACCGTTGCCATACATCCGATCGCTTTCTTTATATCAGTGCCAATGATATCGATTTCGTATGGGTGTCCGGTCAATGTGATACTGTTCTCGGTAACATTTATAAAAACCTAGCGGTATTTGAAACAGAAATAAAACCAAGAGCAGATCCACACGAAATTTTGAAATAAAAAAATAATCGAAACCTCAGGAAATTGTTCCCTTGCTCTGTCAAATGTAAATGGCAAATGCTCCAGCATCCAATTGGATACTTGAATTTCTTTTGCCTCCTTCGTTTGAATCTAGAATAGATGAAGGTGATATTATTACAGGTAATTCTGGTAATAGTTAACAACAAAAATATGTGATGCAAGAAAGGAAAGTTCACAAAAATTTAAAATTACTGGAAGCTAGTATATATTCTATATTTCTATGAATATTAGAGGCACCACTCCCGATCATGAGACCCTGAATATTGCGTCGAAATACGCTCAATGATGAGACGCAAATAATTCCTTTTGAGATCGAAAGAAATGTTCAGCAAAACAATGATTAACCAATTGAGCTAACAATAGTTGGATCAACATTTACTGTAAGGTAAAAGGTAATTAGTTGGTTAAAGAATACGCTTGAGCAAAGCTACTAGGTCTTGTTGACAATACTCCACCTACTTATTCTATACATCAAACAATGTATTAGTGTAGGGGGATATCATTACTCCGTGCAGTCTTCTGCAGAGATAATGAATGGAAAAGCAAGCAAGCAAAAAGAATGAATGTGTCAAGTCAAGAATTTCAGCATGAAATGTAATATTGCATCATCCTTTAAAATAATTAAAGGTCACAGAGAATGGGGTTGAATATAAAAAATAAACGCTTTCATATTCGAAGAAATATAGGATACTGTGCGAAGAATTTATGTCAGTGTTTGCACCAAGCCTGCTGGGGCGTGTGCAACATCATTTCTCCCGTCACTTCGGTTCAGTGAGCATCTCCCAAATCCAGTCTGTTTTTCAAAGTATTCTTGTGTTGAAATCCTAAGAGGCTATGGTAATATATGTACTTAAACTCTTTCATAAAGGCTTCTGGGGGCTTGGAACGGATCAATTCACATTATTTACAAGATTTAACTTGAAAGGATGGATTGTGTTCGACCTCCATTGGTTAACTGTACATTGAAATACCTTAACGTAGAGATATGATCAATGAACTGTAGCTTAACATTAGTTTTTGACTTGCATAGATATCAGGTCTGAAACTTGTTTCTCAGCAACCTAGGATATATAGGTATATTCGATTAACCTTATCATGACCTACTGATCGTGTCTGTGACCAATAATTGTCAAGACGACAGTTCCGTATCTTTTAATTTGATTTAATGATATCATCACAACTTACGTCAGTAAACAGCATACTTCTTGCTTGGTTAATTCGTGCTAAATTACCACACAATATGACTTTTCCATTCTCAATCCTCATATCAACAGTGGTTAGATTTTTTATTCTCTGTTAAAGAATTAACAGTGAATATGAAAGTCAATACTTCAACCAAAATAAAAAAGTTTCCACTACCTGCTTCAGAGCGTCTGTAATTCGGCATAAATGCGGCAGATAGACAGCATTGTAATTTTCAATTCTATGTTTCTGGAAAGTAATCACATATGTTAGTTGGTACCCCTCACTGCCTCTGCCACTACTGCATTTACAATAGTGGGCTAAATTCAGTCGAAATAACAACAAATAATCTAATTATTCGTCACCCTATTCTGTTCCGCGTTATACTTTTCAATAAGGTATTTTTGCTTGACAACTTCTTTCTCTAGGCCAGCAATAGTTACACTATGACCAGGTCCTTTATCCTCACGGGAAAAGGTTATCGTGCAGTTGGAAGATAGTTTGTGATTGCTTCTGTTGTCTAAATAATCAACGCTTGTTGTTTCAAAGCAATAATTATCCAAAAAGATTCTCAATATTTGCTGACACTGCTGCTTCCAATCAGCGAGATCCTGGAAATAAATTAATAAATATCTATCTACTGTATTTGGGGATTTTATTTGTAACTAAAGTCTAGCTACCTGAATAGAAGGAATCGGTTCCAACAGGATGTGTGACGTTTTGATATCAATCGTTGCAAGGTCTTTCATTTCATTTTCGAGCATCGCGAGTTGCTCGGGAGAGCTGTCTAGGAACTTCAGAATGAATGAATTATATGTCCATTTCATGGATGAAGTGGCTGATTTCGTCGAGTCTGATGCTAAATTGAGCACGGAAAGATGCAGCAGAAATAAGGACAAAGTTAGCATTAGGAAAGATGTCAAATACAATACACGTTGATAATCGATATTCCGACATCATTTATTCTAGCATGATTTTGCTGCAGCCGCAATCGTCACGTGCCAAGCCAGCACACTGCGTTTGTGTGAACAACAACAGTGAATAAGAGTCGATTTATATTTGGTCGATGGTGACTGGATTCTAATTTAGTAGTTGTTTCATTTCATTCATAAAACATTCTACATACAATTTCATGGTCAAAGCTACACACAATTCGTTGACACAATATTTAAAACAATAATTCTAGAACTGTTCTATGCAGTATTACCTTTTCTCCTGGTAGATTTCTCCCTATTTGTCGGATTTTTTATATTCACATCATTTTTCTGATCTCCAACCGCATTAGAGGAATTAGGATCCCCTGCAGACGTTTTTACTCTACCTCTGACTCTAGTTTTTCTTCTGGCTCCCTGTTTTGATCCAGCATTATCTTTGAATTTATTTGGTTCTCCAATATTATCTTGTAATGGCATTTCTCTTGATAGTTTCCCTTACAAATGAAATAACTATAAAACAAAAAAATGCTTCGCTGATAAAAACAGAACCTTATTGACTTTCCATGCCATTTACTTCATCCCCATCTACCAAGTGCAAATAGAGATAACAGGTGAAAGTGTGACAGAAACAGTAAACAGCAAGAAATTCATTCAGAGTATCATTAAGGTATGCTGATGTACGTAAATATGTACAGAAATATCATTATTTGGTACAAAATCAGAAGAATAAACTTGTATTTGAAAATAATGTAATAATTTTTGCATTGCAATTAAACATTGAATAGTATTTGTATTTAAAATGAAAATAATAATATTTTGCAATGAAATCGAACATTGAATAGTATTTTGATCGCTCCAGACTTAGCGTAGATTATTGAGGGAATCGCCATCACTAACCTAGGCGTAGTGCGTCAAATTATGAATACTTTAAATTGAGGTTAAATATTTATAACACACACCTCACCCAACCTCGATTCAACTATATCAAACCCCCGGCCCTAACCTTCGATTCGAAAACATCCTTCGTGCATACAAACTGAATTGAATATATAAATTAGAGCCTTGCATACACGGCCCGGTAACGCCAGCGTACACCCCAGAGTTCATTTAGTTTCGGTAACGTACACATACACACAGAACTTACCAAATATATTTTTATCATTGCCCCCATTAATTAAGAAATGCAAAGAAGAAAATATAATCAATTATTATGTATCACCACTTATTGTATCACAATTCATTTTCTCAACGTATCCTCGGAAACAGTTACCTCTGCCATACGCATACAAAAAACACGCGCTTACGGACTTTGTCGGGCAGGATTTGTTGTGACTGGAATATCACATCAGGGGATTCCCTTCTATTACCACTGAAGCGTTTGCTTTTAGCACACCGCAATAGTCCTCTACTGCCCTCTATTCAGGTACGGTATTATGGCTATAGGAAATACTTCCCAAAAATGGACCTTTGATGATTTCATGCTTAAAAATGATGTTAGCAATTCATATACCTATTCCCAAGATGGATTACAAATTATTATTTTGCTTGGGTCATTTTTCGAACAATGCGTATAGGAGCGCATTTAGCGCCTAGTGTGGGCTCTGGGGTGATTTAGTTTCGAATGAAATTGCCTACAGCTTGCACCGCAAAAAAACTAACCGCAACTAAGAAATTACAGATGTATTGTTCATTAAGGAATTTTACTACACCGTGAATTCTACTGGTGATTTTATTGGGATTCAACTGTTTTATGGAGGGTAATGCATCACCCCCGTCTTCATCATTTTGAGTACATTGAAAAGAATAAATTCATCTTTATTACCATAAAATGGTAAACACTATCATTACAACAAATAATACAACTTATTATAGTCACTAGTTGCAGGAAATATACAACTGAGTGTGCATCAATAAAACCTGCGTAGATATTTGATCATGGCTCGCAAAACCACAATTTTCTTGTCAACGAGTTTGCTTAATTTATGATCTGACGACGGCTTCTCCTGGCTTTAGCTGAGATATCATCTTTTTAATTTCGGCTATGGCTAAGCCAGGGTTGAGTCCCTTAGGACAGGTCTGCGTGCAGTTCATGATAGTGTGGCATTTGTAGACGGAAAACGGGTCATCTAGCTTCTTGAGTCTCTCGTAAGTATATTCGTCTCGGCTGTCAATGATCCATCGATATGCTTGCATCAAAACGGCAGGACCAAGATACTTGTTAGAGAGCCACCAATAGCTAGGACAAGAAGTAGAACAACAAGCACACATGATACACTCATACAACCCGTCTAACTTTTGACGATCCTCGACAGACTGATAATTTTCGACCCCTTTTTTGCTCTCATCTTTCTGTTTTAGGTAAGGCTCGATCGAACGATACTGAGCGTAGAAGTTGTTCATATCCGGCACCAGGTCCTTCACCACGAACATGTGAGGGAGTGGATATATCTTTGTAGTTTTTTTCAGGTTATCATCAATTTTCCTATGAATAAAGGATCAGTATGGCATGACTTGTATATGTGAAGTGTACATGAATGTTGTTTCTATATGTGTGAACTAACAGTTCAAAAAATCAAACTAGGCAATAACACAAAGTATAGTAGCGATACTCACGCTAAGCACGCGAGTGTATTTCCTCCGTTGATATTCATCGCACATGAACCACAAATTCCTTCTCTGCACGATCTCCGGAAGGTGAGCGTAGGATCAATTTCGTTTTTAATCTTGATCAGAGCATCCAACACCATGGGTCCACATTCATTGAGATCGACCTCATAGTTTTGCATAACAGGGAGTTGACCTTTAACTTCTGGGTTCCATCTATAGATGGAGAACTTCTTTAGACGAGATGCTTCGTCTATCTTTGCCTCTGCTGTAGTTGCAGACGTCCTAATGGCAACCATTGCTGTTGGGTGAAACGAAGGGAAAGATTTTCGCAACACTGTGCGAGAAATCCTTAAACTGACGGCCATTATACTTACTGTTAAACCAATCACTATTCATACGAGTGAAAAACTGAAATGATATCGATAGGAAATACCCTGAATCGTATTCACGATGTTACGAATACTATGGAACTACCGGAACTATTTTGATATCAAATATGTTTCATGCTAAAAGATAGGTCATTACTGTTGACTTGACACATTATAAACAGTACTACAGATACTTATTCGACGTGAGGCTTCTTATACACAGCATAGTTAGCACCGAGACCAGCAGCATTACATAATTTTGGACGTATGCTTTGCTAACCTGCGTTTGGTGTCTTGGTTATGGTATTGCGTCACAAATGCGAGTGACCTCACAGGTCATTACGTAAAAAATAACGTATGTCATAGTCACCTAGCACTAGGTAGTGAACTACTACTACAATTTCATTCTTACATATTACAAGTCCCACTTTTATACTCAAATTTGTAAAATCATAACTATTAGCATGATTATCACGGTAGAGAGATATGGGTAAGATAGGTTGCACGACATTAATCATTTCCATATCTTACTGGTTACGTGTAAGTTATAATGGCCCTTGGCCCCCAGAAATTATACTCAACGCTTCTTGTAAAACAATTTCTGGTAACAGTCAAAGATATTTATTCATTGAGGGCAATGGAAGCGACAACACGTGGATCAAATACAACTGAAAATCTGCATTTGGTTTTATGCATTACACTGACAATCAAGTAAAAATGTAATTCCAAAATTTAAACAGGAAGGTGCATAGCATATATACATAATTGAGTAGTATAATCAGTAAAGGTATTGCAAAAATATGATAAAATTATATGACAGGGTTGTCCAGTCTAGTCAAGCCTCACCAGCATCGGGAGCCTAACAAATAAATTATAGTTGTACAGTATAATGAATTAGTAGTGTAGCAGAGAAGTGGAACGACTACGGCAAGATTTTTAAAAACCATGTGCAATTCATAAAAAAATAATCTAGGTAATTTGAAATGTGGTTTTGGTAGATAGATAGTTGTCTGCATGACCTTGAACTTTTAAGTTTGCATTTGCGACTTGTAAGAGAACGCATTGACAAATGATGGTCTGTGGACCTAATTTAGTACCGGTACTCGATTTAATTTTTAATTTAATGCATTAGGAATGTACCATACGTACCATATGTACCATTTTATAAAAACTTTAGACAATAGCAGATAATAAATATTCATGGTGTACCATGCACACATCTTGGCTATATTATAAGTAATTTTATGGAACAAACAGGTACACTAAAGTATTTACAAATGCCCTACATGACAGTTTCAAATTACTGGATCATAATTTTCTCCCAGAAATAGTTTGTGAAAAAAAGAAACAGAGTGGTCCAGCTTTAGAACAAATCCTTATTCTGAAATTGATTGGTATACAATCTCTCCTCTACTTGGCTTCGACATCCTGTAGACAATACTGTAAAACAAAATATTTATTGTATTTTAATTCACTGCGAAATGTCTACACTTGAAATTATCTAGAGAGGATATCTTACCAATATAAAGGAACAAACACCACATATAGTGCTGCCCCCGCAATGAAAACCACACCGGGATAGTCGGTATTCACGGTGGCGGAAAAAATACTGTTGAAAATGAAGGCTGCGATAAACATAGCAAATGACTGGGCACAGGCCAGCAGAGAAAATATGGACCCAACTTCATGATCTTCCACAGTTTTTGATACTTGACTCCGAATAACAGGTATAATAACATATCCTAACATCTTCAGACATAGACCTGCATGCAAACACATGCCATGTAAATAGGTAGAAAAATGTAGCTTCTGTTTGAAACAGAAATGCACACTTACTGAGAATAATATGCCATGCTAACTGGGAGAAAGCAAGGACCACGAAACCCGACATGTTTGAAATGACTCCTATCATGATTAACCACATCTCAGTGCTGAATCTCTGAGATATTCTGATCGCAATCATTGAAATGAAAAAACCTAGTTGTGAGAACGCTGAAAGATATCTGTAAGGGTAACGGAAGGAGTAATTTAGTAAATTGATCTCAGCTCAAGAGGAACATTGCTTTTGACCTAAAAGTACATTTACAGCTGTAATTCTCAACTCAAGCTTAAAAAATAAGTGATTTTTTTAACCCAACATTATTAATCCAATGCCGATTATTCTCCTATCCGAGGTAACTATTTCTAATTCTTCGACCAAAATGATGGACGATTTCTATGGAAGCATTCAACTGAAAAACAATAAATCCTTCATTTCTTACCCAACAGTAGAATAATCAAGGCAGAAAGGCAATCCCAACTCATAAATTACAAGGACATCAGCCATGCCAGCAAAAACCAAATAAGCGATGATGAAGCATATAGTGTATAATATTATCCTTGTCCGTCGAAATGTGGCATCCGTCAAAGTAACAACTCTGTGAGCCTGAACGAACGGTTGAAACGAACAAAGGACTCTATGAAACACAAGAATGATAGATATAAGTATTGCTAGGGGCTAGTTTTGTCTTAAGAGAATGTACATGGGATCACCTGAGATTTGTTTTCCATTGCCGAAGGAAAATTCCTTCAAATCGTAGGAAGATATAGATAAAAATAGACAGACAAATACCAAGCAAAAACCAATAAGGTTGCTTGAATCCCTTTGCATCTGCCCACACACCACCAGAAAGACTTGCAACGACAGCACCGAAACCTGCAGTAACATAGGTTTAGTTCGATGGCTGAAGCAAAAGGGTCAATCTAGTAGTATACCTAGAATGGTGAGATGACTAGCGTAAGAAAATACAAGTACCACACACAATGGAGTAATTTGACCATTTCCAGTTAATAATACATCAATACTTTTCATGCAAGCTACTAGAATCTCAATTAGGGATAGCAAAATCACCGATATTAAATATAAGGTAATGTAATAATGTAAAAATACAGAAGTCATTATATATTTATATGTAATAATGTACGTATGATGTACGGCTAAGGTGAAATTCTATGACCATCCCTATAGCATTCTACTATTATAGTTTAATTCACAAATAAACTAAGGACCTGAAATGCCTGTAATTTTCAACAAATTGCAAAGAACGTTATCCAGTTGCTCGTTAATTAGATAATAGGTAATGATGGACATACTTGTATGGTGTGTATGGAAATATTTAAAATTTCGAAAGATCAATGAGATGCAAAAGATATCAGATAATTACCAAGAGAAGTTTCTGCGATTGCATAACGAAAAGTCCTCCATTTCGTTGAAGAGATGTCAGTAAGGTGCGAAAAGCCACATGCTAATATAGTACTGAATTCTCCACAAAAACCGAACATAATGTGACCCACGAAAAGAACGGGAAGTGGCAAATTAAGATTAATAACCAAGATGTAAATGGTTATCAGGATTGCAAGTCCAAATGTCGCTATTAACAGAGGGGCTTTTCGTCCAACTTTGTCGCTCCATGCTCCAAACAAAACAGTAGTAAAGAATGAAGGCACCATTCCTTTTAAAAGTGAACAGTAATTGGTAATGTTGAAAGGGCTAGTATACACCCTTAAAACTGCATCCCATCACACAATATTAACTCATTCAAGAGCACCTGAACAGTGAAATTTACGGACATGTGAACTGAGGCATTCAATTGATTTAATAGGATCATTTTAGCAAGGGTGAGTGTGCATGACTCAAGTAGACTGGGTCTTGAAAACCAGCCTGGACATACTTTCTCTACTAGGTCTGCCCTGTTCGTTCACAACAGGCAGTGACTGCATAGTTTCCACTACTCAAGATGTCAGGGAAGAAATTTTGATATTTACCAGAGAATCTCCAGGGATGGAGGCAGAAGTTTACTACACCAATCTTTTTTCAGCTGTTTCAGTCGAGCAGTTAATTTTTTACCCGATGGTCCCAGCCCACCAGGCATTGCCCAGAAGCCCCCTACGTATAAAATTAGTGAGGTTTGTGTATTTATAGCTTCATATTACTAGAAACAGCAGAATTCTCTTTGTGGCCTCCAATAAATTTGCTTTGCAAGTTGTTATGGATGAGTGATTTTAAGATGTCTCAAATTGTCCGGGATCTGTACATTGCGCCTTACTAAATAATTAAACACAATGTCACATTATACTACCTGAAATTAAGGTGTATTGAGCCCATTTAGCAGTCTCGGCTGAGACCTCTTCCAACATACGAACATGGGGATCGCTTTGATTGGTTTCACTGTTATTACAGCTGTCGCCATGATACGCTGTAGAATTTTGTAGTCCGTGTTCTGAAGCTAGCCGAGCAAAGATATATTCTTTTGCTAACATGAAATACAGTGATATAACATAGCATGATCCAAAAAATACTGGCTCCACGGTTACGTAGGAAAGCGGATACAGAAGCCTTCTTGAAAGAGATTTCGGTTTTTCCGTAATCGGCAAGACATTGTCATTGTTATCGTTTATTGTGGCCGAGGACGGTATGGCGTTCGTCATTATATTTGATGTGACTACTCGCAGAAATGCAATGAAACCAGCGATGCTGCTATTAGCCTATTTGTTTGTTTTGTTAATAGTAGAATGTTAAAATGGATCGGTTCTGGGTTACTGATCTATAAACGCTTATGAATCAATCGACCCATTTTTTTCAGGGAATGTTGGTTAATGTATTACGTCTCATATGTGCTAATTTTGCGTGTTTGGATCATTTGAAGTTTATTGATAAGCGTTGATTGTACTTTGCCGTCTAGCGGTTGGAAGTTTTTACTTCACTTAACGGTTATAAATGATCCAACAGTGACATCTAACGGTTGGAAATTTATACTTCACCTAACGTTTATAAATATTCCAATCACGCTAAAAATTACCCCATATGAGACGTAATACATAAACCAACATTCTCTGAATATATTGGGTCGATTGATTTAGGTTAACTACGAAAAAATCTATTTGGAAACTAGAATACCTATTTCGGGTCGGCCGTAACGAGTGACCCCGCGTTGAACAACCATTAATAACTCGCGGACCAATGAATGTAGAATTTCATGGCGAATCCAAAAATTTAAGTCTCATATGCACAGCAAACTAACATAAGTCACTATCCTCTTTTTATTCAAGGTAAAGTAACTGGGTAGTCGGTGACTTAAAAATAACGACTTCCGTTGGTTTGCTGTGCATATGAGGCTTCTATTTATTCTTATGGCTGCGTGGAGCACATAAGAGCAAACTTTTTTTTTCCTTTGGAAGTCTTGAAAAATAGAGCGTAGGAAGTATAACAACTATAAAGTAAATAATTGTTAGATGGATATCTATGTATACATTTGTGCCACAAATGTTTATTTCATTCTGTATTACGTTTACTATTATCCGCTATATGTCGCTGTATGTAACACACGAAGCCCAAATCGTTTCCGCAAGATGTCGATGTAGCCATACAATTATGGTAAACCATTTGTCGACTAGACTTAGAATTTTATATTGAACTAATCCGGACTATTACCACGAACAGATGTAATTGAAGAGTTGAATGTTTATGCGTTTAGTTTTATCGTTATCGTGGTAGCAAGATATTGTGAAGTATTGAAGCGTTCCTAGGGAAAACATTAACGGCAACAATCTCTTTGTTTCTTGGGAAAGTATGGAACGAGATTATAAAAACTAACATTGATACAGGATAAATCGGTTGGATAATTTTGTATGGACTACTGCTTTAAAAAGCAAAACTAGGCACGACCGAGCATGAAGTATTAACAATAATCGTAACCTTCAACGTCCACAGGAACCTAGTGAAGTTTACTTGATTAACCCGTTCACTGCGCAAGAAAGCTCCGAAGTATAAATAATTAGACTGCATTCAGTAAAATGCACTAGAATTAACGTTCCTTAACAAATTTGAAAGAGTTCACATTCAACTGATAGCTTCAAGTTCAAGAGTGAAATAAGTGATGCTATATTGCCCGACAAACTGATATGACATATGAATCAAAAGAGAAGATATATAGAGCAGGATAGGCTTGCGTGCAGGCTTAATATTGAATTATTGTACTGTACATAATAGAGGTTGTATAGATGTTCCAAGGCATGAAGCGATTCACCATTTTATTCGGTTTGCCCATTGATTTTATAAAGGTATGAATCAACCATTTTTCGTGTCAGCGTTTCAGGAACAGGATCGCTTATGCAATGGAGTCAAATGTGCTGCGAAATTTTGCTTTTGTTGCACTTGTTTTTATTCGCTATTATGACATTACCAACGGAAATGATATGGGTTTCAATGAAGACTTTGATACAAGACTTAGGAGCAAAAGGTATGGATCGTTTAAATTGAATCTGCTTGAGAATACTGTAAACTAAGTTTTAAAATAAATGCGAAAACGAAGCGTGTAGTTGCCTCGTAAATCTATATATTTGCACTAATTCCAGAACATTTGTTTCAGACAAGTAGCTGTGAGCCGATTAAACAAACCGAATTTCAATATTCCGTGCAATTGCTCATGTTGTGGTACGTTTGCTTAGGTTAAGCCAAAATTAAAGTATTAGAAATGTTGAATAATATGTGACTCTGGAGCAAAATACCGAGTGCTTAAGACATTGACCTATATTGCTATATAAGATATTTGACTCTCGACGTTGGACGTTGACAATTCTTCGATTCTCTTTATTCTTTATAGTTTTGGGTATATATCTCAATGTATTATAGAGAGAGCAAGACACAATATGGTAACTGATACTAATGTTTAATTAAAAACAGCGTGTGAAGTAGTTGAGTTATTGGGATCCTACTGTAAATCGGCTAACCCTCCTCCACCTTGCACCCAGAACTTACAGTTCAAAGTTTAATGCAGTATCGCATAATAGGTAGAAAGGATTGATAATAGAAATAGCAAACCAAGAATATACTCATCTATTAACCAGGACAAAGCAGAACACCAGTAATAAATGTGTGCGAGATCGAGATAGTTATAGCTCTTGATCGCAGTACGTTTCATGCATATGACAAAGATGATATGACAGCTTTTCTCACAAACTTTTTAACCGACCTCGAAAGCAAATACGAACTAGGTCCTTCGAACGTGCGCATCGGGATTATTCTTGTGAGTATTTTGGGCGTTTGATATTACTGAATTTTTACGTTGGTGAATCTAATTTCTTTGTTTTTTTACAAAGTTCAGCACAACTGCAGTGACTGTGTTTAGATTAAACGAATACACCGATAGCGGAAGGAGTAAATATTACCTGTCCAAGTTAATTCACACAATAGAGAATGTTTCATTCGTGGGACAAGCTTCTAACATTGGTGGCGGTATGGACAGACAACACAACGTGATAAAATAATCAAAATTATATTCAATATCAGTACGAATCTTGTTTTTTAGCGTTGGTTCTAGCTGCTGGAATGTTCAGAGAGGATACAAGAGGTTTACATTGTGATGAATTTGGAGCGTGCTATTATAGCGACACCTTTAATCCCTTGGATATCAACATCGGGATACCTAAGATCGTTATAATCTTGAGTAACGCCAAAATAGAACCGGATGCCCGCATGGAAAAAATCCTTAGCTATTACAAATCGTTGTCCATTGAAGCACTGCCGGTGCAAGTATCGCGACTATGCAGGTAAGGTCAACTGCATCGGTACTGCATATAAATGCATTTCGTTTGTTTATCTTATCATCTGTATGCATTAACCAGCAACCCACCGTGCGGCAACGAAGAGATACTAAAAATGATTGCCGACACGAACAGGAAGAAGAAAATATTCAATATGGAAACGCAACAAAGAGCTATAAAAGAAATAACGATTTGTATAATGGTAATGGAACATAATATTATCTAGAATTATTTGGAAAATAGTACATTCGAATCTCATTCTCAGGAGACTTGTACGGTCACTTCTACATCTGCTGAACCTCTGTGCAAACAATGTACTTGTACATGCGAGGTCAGTTCATGAGTAACGTGCATTTAAATATTGTGTGTACTGCTAATATATTTGATGAAATGTTCCCACCAGATTGGTGAAGTCTTATGCCCACAAGAAAGTAATTGCGATTGCGGCATACCAGGAATAACGGGCCCAAAGGTTAGTATAAAATAATGCTATTACTGTATTTTGAATACACGTCCATTAAAAAGTTATGGTTTACTCTGTTTAAAATATATTTGTCTAGGGAGCGGTTGGACCGCAAGGCAGACCCGGAAACCGAGGATTAAAGGTATGTCGTTAAATTAAACTGTTGTGTGGTGCACCTGCTGCGGTAGCATTGTAAAATTTTATTTGTTTTATGACATGTTGAGGGTTCACCTGGTATAGGACGGAAAGGAGCAAAAGGCTTTCCAGGCCAAGACGTGAGTAATTACCAGACGATAAAAGTGATAAACGCATTTATTCCATTTCATTTCTTTTCTATGTTTGCTAGGGGAATGACGGAGTTAGGGGGAGAAGCTGTGTATGTGAAGGCAATAGAGGAAGAAAGGTAATTAAGTCAAGAATATTTACCATTGAACGGATATGACCAAAAGATTTTTTTCATCAAGTTAAGCTTTCAGCCAATATAAAAGTGTATGCCACCTGTTTGGTCTGGTTCGTTACTGATATTATCTGATTCGATTCTTATTTTGAAGTTCAGAGCTTTATGCTACTATTTACATGAATGTTGTGAAAAAATGCCATATACTGATAAAAATCAAGGAATGAAGTCAAATCAAGAGAATTTGCTAACCTAAACTAAACTGGTATATTATATATCCATATAGAATAGTGAACTATAATCAAATCCTTACTTACTGAACTAACTTCCCTGGTAATAAAGATGGTGTATGCAACCTATAAAAATTACAGGGAGAATGTGGCGAGGATGGCGATGATGTCGATTACAATACTATAAAGGGAAATCGAGGTCCGAAAGGATACAAAGGTACCGAGGTAAACTTTATTGGCAACAACAACTTCATTGAATAAGTCATGCATAACGAAACCACGTACAGCACACTACCTCTTTGTATTGTTAGGGAGGCCAAGGAGACCAGGGATATCCCGGCGCCAAAGGATACATTGGCTTTACAGGTCCTCCAGGAATTCCAGTAAGGAATGCATTCTTTTGCATGGATTTCAAAATAATATATATATAGGGAATATGGACATACAGAATATCTCCTTTTTGTGAAAACATAAATAACAATTTTTGTTGCAGGGGCCACCTGGCAACGACGGCTACATGAGCGAAGTTGCTGTACATGAACTGGTCATACAAATACTAAGAGAAAAGAAGTCATGCGACTGCTGTACAGGTATGTATGTTTAGTCTCTAGATTCTAGAACAATACTTTCATCGAATGATGAAAATAACAGGATTTTATTTTCAGAGCCTGGATGCCAATTAAATTTAGTATTCGTAATAGACGCGAGTGCGAGTGTATCGTTACAACAATTCTTACTTTCGAAGGACTGGATCAAGAAAATTGTCAAAGAATTAATAAATTACCGTGTTGTAAGTTCACCTGGTAACTGTATAACTCTGCATACACATGTATTGTAATAGGTATCAGTATAAGTAGGGGTATCCGTATCGAATTCTGCCGTAACTTGAGATAAATCACTCAACTCTATCATGAATAGTTACTAGAATTACTCAGCTATTTCATCTTGAACAACATTAACAACTTATAACATTGACAGGAGTAGCGGGATTACAACTTTTGTAATTTCAGTAATAGGTTCGCGAGAATCATTTGAATCCAACCATTGGGTATTCTTTATCTATGAAGCGATGGTTTTGTATTGGCTGTTAGGCTTTTCATCGGACTGACTTGATTGTTGTTTTGTATAGTACCTTCTAAATATGATTTTTTTTTCCCAGAATTTTGTACTTGCTGACGTTTTGGCGTTTTCCGTAAACTGTACTTGGCCGATTTTACGTGAAACCGTGACGAAATCCTCTCACCTTAAATTTGAACGAAACGTCGATAAAATCCAACACGTTGATAAAGAAAGCGTAATGGCTTCTGCTTTCCAAATGCTTACGGATCAGTTCCAAGGTTCATACGACAAGGTAAAACCTGCAAAAACATTATTGCTAAACTGTAAAGTTAACTTTTTCAGCATTGATCTCGCCTTTTTTTTTATAGATACTCGTTACTGTAGCGGACTACGACGCTTATTACGAAAGTCAGGGCTACGACATTACAAATCTGAAGAAAAAGTTCGATGCGTCGTTGCCAATTTTAATCGATAATTTCACAAGAAAACGAAATCTTACTTCTGTCGATCGCCTGATTAAAAATCCCTCCGGTACATTCACAAACTTCGTCAGATATCTGAATTACACATCTCTAATCAGTCAACCAAAAGTTACTGAGTTGGCGCAGCAAATAACTAATCTTTGTCGTAAATCCTTTTATTTTCGAGAGGGGGCTGGGGCAAATCCCTAGGATGGCGTATCAAAAGGCCATCTTTGTAAATAACAGTTCTTTTTGCTGATAAATGAAATGATTTATCTTATGCTACTGAGTTTAACTGAGATGGATTCTCTATCCAGGATATCTACAAATATATTTTTCTTTATACCAAATCTACAGCTGTACCTGTTGTATATTTCCTTCCATATTCCCAGGTTTAATAAAAGCAGTAGTTGTGAAGCATGGATTGTGTGTCATAAAATTACAGTCCTTAGACAAGGTAAAGATTATTATGGGATGCAATGAAATATGACGTATCTGGGAATTTTTTCAGAATAATGTAGAACGCGACGTCTGAGACAGAGGGTGATATAGAGGGTTAAAAAGGAACCTGGGAGCTGAAAGAAGTATAGAAGGATACTGCTATAATAAGGCAGAAAATGAACAGGAAGCTCCATTCCACGCATCCACTATTTCCTTAACACATTTTGACTTTACAGCTACGGTAATAGTTAATCGATGTAATGTAGATCAAAACAGCATGACTGAGGGGTAGGAAACAGGGCCCGATAAAAACTTTGTGCCCCCGAATTGAGGTCCTGAAGTCGGTGGTTTCTGCATAACTTATTTTATTCATCTCAACATTAAGGTTGATCCGCATTCACATTCCGAACTTTTCATTAGAGTTATAAATGTGAGTGAATGTGTAGAAGTGAGATGTATTGTCCATTTTCACATACACGAATAACCACGCCGTAGGAAGAAAAAGTTTGTTTGCTATCACAGCAAATAAGAGAGAGGAGGAATGCGCCCCAGTCAACGCTAAAATGTGATGAGCATTTGAAGGAGCCATTTTTATTTCATACGTCAGTACTTCGCCACTAAGTGTGCGTTGCTCGCCGTTTAATACGTATTACAAGAGGCGCCGTAATGTATTCTATTGCCATTTTCTTTCTGAGCTATTTGATAATTTGCCAGATAGTAACAGGACAATTAAGGAATTCTTTCTGGCGATCTGGAGCATCTGATCAGGGGTAGGTATTCATTATTTTCTTGAATATGTAAAACGGTATAGTTTATTATTTATATGATGTATTCTTAAAACACTGTCAGGGTATGCAAGCCGTTGTTACCGGACGTGGCTGAAGTTTCGCTAAATTGCACCTGCTCGAATTGCAGTAAGTTAACAAAATGTAATTTGATCGTAAATAAATTCAATCTTCGCATGTCATATATGCAAATATGAGGGCAGCTGATATCAAACAATGCGGTATTCTATTCTAACATAGTTTATTTGGATTGTGTACCATTTCACAGTCGTGCCGGAACTGACAGATTGTGTCGTCGATATTATTATTATTATCGACCACAGTTCATGCTATGCATATACAAAAGATGCAATGGCGCGTTACATCACGTTGCTAGTTGAGAATATCGAGAAAAATTACCAACTGGGACCAGACAAGATTCGCATTGGCCTTATTGTGGTAATTTCTCGCATTATTTTAGGAAATTATATCATAATAAAACTTATAATAAATTGTTGCGTTGCGGATACCATGTATTTCACTTTTAGTTCAGTACAACAGTTATGATCGAATTTAATCTACGAGATTACACTGGATCGTTTCCGAGCAAATCATATCTATCCGATCTCAAGGCGAAGATCAACGCAATAAACTTCATTGGCCAAGCAGCCAATTTAGACAAAGGTACTAAATTAACTCAGATACAAAAATCTTAGATATCATTGAATGATATTATAGGATGAGATTTTTTAAATTTAGGACTGGAAGAAGCTTTGAAGATGTTCAAGAACCAAAAAAGAATCGGTAACGCCACGGTCTCAAAACTTGCAATCATACTCTCCAACGCAAAAATACATCCTAATGTCAGTAAGTCTGGGATAAAAAATATACTGGAAAAATACAAAAACGAGTCTATTGAAGCAATACCAATAGAAGTCTGCAGGTAACAAGTCTTATTGATAAATATAAGGCTAGATAAAGACCTCTCTCTCTCTCTCTACATATGCTATGAGATGTGTTATTTTATCGTTACAGCACACCACCATGCGGGAATCAAGATGTCTTAAGCATGATTGCCTCACTGAACAGCGGGAGACACATCTATAATATGTTGATTATGCCAAATACGACGATTATACAGATAACCATATACATCAAGGTCAATTTTTTTAACATTTCTAGAAGAAAACAAACAAAATACCAAAATACAGCTTACGGATAACATGGGGCAAGGTGCAAAAAAACTGTTTGAATCATTCCAACGATCGTTAAAAACGCAAATTCAATCTGAACACGAGGGCTTGGAATAAGAAGGCTTGAAAATTAAGAAAATCATACTTAACTACCGATACTGTTGCAGATTAAATAATATCAGACTTAGATTGTTTGGTACCGCGCTGGATCACACAAACTAAGAATCACAAAGCATAATGCGGTTTGTGAGATTTCGAAATGTTTTTGATAAACTGGTGAGGACATTTTCTCTATTTCAACCCGGTAGTTGCTCAAAGTTCCACCTATTTTAATTTATTCTTGGCTGTAGCATCAGTTTTAATTGTAAATTCATGAAGATAGTATGAATATCATCTCATGAAATAACAGTTTGGCGGTCAACCGAATTCAAATACTGTATTTCAGCAGTCGTAAACTTTGTATATAATCTTACAGGGACTCTGTAGAAAGAAAGGAGATGGACTGCTAGAGGAAAACTGTCACTGGAGTTGTTCATGTGAAGTACGTCACGCAAGTAGCTAAAGATATTTTATATAAATGAACTGTATTAGCGTTAAGAAAATAAAGTCAATAGCAACCACGTGTCAGCCTTATTTTCCCTTCTCCAGCCTGTATCTATCGACTGTCAAGATAAAAATAAGCACTGTGGGATGTCAGGAGCGATCGGGGAATGGGTAACATCTTTCATTTTCTATATACTGCTAACTGAATTGTTTCTGAGTCTACTTTGAGAAGTTCATAACGAAGCCTTTTAATACAGGGAGCAAAAGGGGGACCAGGAAATGATGGAAACGATGGAGTAAAGGTACAACTAAATTTTACCAGATATAATATGCATATTAATACATACATTATATGATTTTTTCAGGGTGATAAAGGATTCGGTGTTCCGGGCCCACGGGGTATTCCGGGGCCAAACGTAAGCAACATTATCTATCTGCATTTCTTAATATTCCCCTACGTACAATAATATTATAGAACATAATTATTTCGTTAGGGACCTCCAGGAATGCCGGGGGATTGCAGGAATGCGGAGTGCCCCAGGCATCTATCTGGACAGAAGGTATCTGGGAATGGCTTTCATTCTCGACGCTATAACAAAACTACATTTTTATATAATTTAGGTTCTAGATAATTGAGTTGTATCACGAAATATTTTTCACAGGGATCAAAAGGAAGAAAAGGCGCCAAAGCTGATCCAAATCCAACCCCAAAAGGATCCATTGGTTCAAGAGGTGTATCAGGCAGCCAGGTTAAAATTGTATTTTGTATATTTTCGTTCTAAATCTTCCGTATAGCATTCGTGAAATTACTCACTTTATCTATATTTTAGGGACAAAAGGGACCGAGAGGGAGGACTGGAAGCCCTAGTCCTAATGGACCTCCAGGATCAAGGGGTCCTCCGGTGATCTTTCTTTTATCTACTTAGTTCAAATCCGATTAATATGGGTAGTTTCAATGAAGGGTTTTTCAATGCTCCCTAAATGGTATTTGGGACTTTGAGAGACCGTGTTACTATAGCCAGGATAGGGTAGACCCTTCGGGGTTTCGTTAACCTCATCGGGGTAAACAACATTGCCTCGGTGACACTAGAGTCTCTCATACCCTTTTTATAGAGATGTGGTGGCATAAATGGAGCCTGGAATACCCAGGACCACAAATCAGAGTACGACCATGAACTACATAAAAGTACAAGAATTTTGGCACTGCAATATGCATTATAAAACAGTTTTCGTAGAATAATATACATTTTTACAGTATTCTACTTTATCATATTGTACATTTACACTCCTAATTCTAAAATTTTCTCTGTGATCGGAATAGGGACAAAAAGGACCACAAGGAACATGCTCTGAAACTGAAGTGCGACGTTTCATAATTTCAATATTGAGTAACTATCAGCCATGCAAATGCTGTGGTCCACCTCCTCCTCCGCCTCCAGGCTTGGAGGACCCAACTAGAACTCCACCCCCCGCAGGTACTTCTAGCAGCCAACTTCTCTCTATATCTTCAACGTAGACTGAACGTTTTAAATTCTGTTTTAAGAATGCAACCTCAGAGTTGTTTTCATTATTGACGCAAGCAGGAGTATTAATAAAACGGAATTTGACAATTTCAAAGAGTGGATCAAGGAAATCGTCAATAAACTGCTAGCTCTCTCGGTAATATCTTACACATGTTAATATTACAGTGGTGCTGTAAACAGTCTATGGTGAAATATGGTACATGGTAGGGGAACGGCAATAATTACTGGAGTTTATGCGAAAGTACGTGTAAAACGATCCTGCTAATCTAGATATTGAACGTAAACACTATATACCATACAGTTGTAATGACCTAAGCGCTTGACGAGACTTTATTTGTAATTTTTAGCGAATACATAATCATCTTACTTAAAGAATTCTGTTGGATTTGAGAAAGTGGCATACAGACTCGACTTCATTTGCGACTCGAACTCGAAAATGATTCGACACTCGAGAGATGTAACTGGAACATAACAAATACCAGTTATAATTTTGCACCTACTTTTGAGTTTAAGCAATAGTAACTTTTTATCTTTTGGTTCAGGGAATAAAACTAACGCTTATAGTGGACGTGGTTACATTCTCCAGAAATGCCATCTGGGACATCACAAATCTGATAGTAGATACGACAACGAAATATATATTCAACTCTCGAGTAGATGGTATAAAAAAATCATACGGTTCAACATTTCTGTCTGCTGCTTTGAGGATGGTCAATAAAAAGTTTGTCGGAACAACCGGGAAATATCCCATCAAGGTATCTAACATATCATTCTTAGTTAACGCGTCACAACCGTCGCATGTGTTTCACCTTTATATTATCCTCATTATCAGGTTTTGGTGACTCTAGCGGACTTTGATGCTTATCACGAGAGCATGCACTACAATACTTCCCAAGTTATAAGTAAATTTGACGCTATTATGCCTGTTCTACTGGGGAACAAAACTGACTTGAAGAAGCGGGAGCTCACTCGACTTGAGAAAATCACCTCTGCACATGTTGTAAAAGATTACAAAAAGTTGGTCTCACAGGGAGACATACAGAAAATCCTGAACGTGTTTAAAAAAGACATTTGCACTATCTCTCCATAAAATAAAAATTAAAACGAAGTTATCCATTGATTTTTTAATTTCTTTACAAGTAGCTGTAGAGTAATAGTCTTTTATGAAAAAATAAACTATAATAGTGACTTTGGTACAGATTTAGAGATCTTTTTGAAGCAGAGTAGTAACATCAAAAATACATTACAGTTATGTTCCCCATTCATTTGAGATTTTCAAATCATCTTGTTGATTGGTAGTGTGTTATGGTTCGCAATTGTGTGGTAAATACCGGAACGTATAGAAAACCAGCTGCACAATAAGAAAATAACTATCGTGCGAACAAAGCGGTTGACCTAGAATAACCCTCATTCGTTACATTTAATAAAAAAAATATTGTTTAACGTCAAACTTTTTTTACAAGGGGGTTAATATTACGGCAACGGCTTTATGGATGGTCATAAAAATCGTAAAGGCGATTTTTATTTACATCTCGTCAAAGCTGTCTACTTTAGTCTCCACAGCAGGAAACTAATACAGAACGTATTCAGAGAATGTGGAAGCTCATATGAAATATCTAGCCAGTTACGGGTTAACGAATTTAATACAGGGCAAAGCTACTCTCGAACTAGTATATTAGATATGAGATGGGGTGATTGTTGTAGTAGTAACTATAAGTTTGTTACTGATGACAGTTGTCCTGTAAGTATGAATGTTTACGTTCAAGTTTAACGTACGTGAGTTGCAAATCTATTTTACATCAAGAGTAGAAAGTATAACAGAATCAGTGCTCGTGTAATTCAGGCGGTTGTCATAGTTAATTGAAATCTACACGGTCGTTGTCTGTTGAAATGTCGGTAACATGTTATCTCTAGCACCACCTAGCGTGTTTTAATTTGAGTTAAATAAATTTTCATCGATACACAGCAGCATAGGATAGGATAAGATATTATATAGGAAGATATTAAATAACTCAACAAGGAAATGGTGCTGCTGATAGTATTTCTACTCAGCTGCAGTGTAGTACATAGCGCTGCGTTTGCCGATAACTTTGGAAGCAAAATTGTAAAGCCGCACACCGTGAATTGGAGGTAAATCAGTGATTACAATTGCATATAGAAAACCAAGTTAATACATTTTTGCTATTACTCAGATCAACACGCCAGGCTGATGAAAACGAAATAAGACCGGAAATTCAAGAATGTTCCTGCTCTTGCTGTAAACTCTCAACTCGTTTTAATCATGGACATTCAAGTACTTTCTTATACAAGTTACTTATTCTGCAGGTGGCAAGACTCGCGTTTGCCAGTTTGAAATCATCATTTTGATCGATTACGGTTCATGTTTCACGCTTCTCAAGTACGAGATGGCTATGTTCATCTATAGACTTGTGCTTGATATCGAAATGAAATTTGGACTAGGACCAGGCAACATTCGGATAGGCATCATTGTGGTATTTACCTATCATAGTATACAACTTATTACTAAAAAGAAACATCCAAAATATTGCTAAGCGCCTATAGACAATACGCGGAATCACAACGCCCCCACAGATCCCCGGTTGGGAATCGCTGGGTAATTGATACGTATTTACATTATATTATATTATATTTACAAATACTAAAATATAGGATGAAATATGGCTGATTGTTGTAGCAGCCTGTCCGATTTAACCGAGGGTAGCGTATACATATACAAACGTCTGCTGAACACGATACACGTTATAACGGTACGGAAAATAAGGTAAACATCAGATATCTATATAATACACACTATTTCTTCTATTTACCACTCTTTCTGGGAGCCTTAATGGCAAGACTGGAAGATGCCTGTTTACTGTAAATATCAATCAAAATGGGAGGGAACACTGATGTTCAAAGATGGTAGTGGGAGTCAACAGTGAACGGCCTCTGCATGCGTAATCAAACATACACTTCCAGAAGCAAATGCTATGTCCTCATAGAAAACCCAACTCGGAATTCGTCCGTTATATCCGATATCTGTTTAAAGTTTTTTAAACACGATTCAAAACGTTTTATTAACTTTAAATTAAAACTTTTGTGAGAATTCGAAGGAAAGGTGGATATAAATGTTTTTAAAATGCTTATATGTTAGCTGGGTTCTCATGGTTTACGTTTTGTTTTTCTAGTTTAGCAGAACCGCCATGGTTATATGTTAGCTGGGTTCTCATGGTTTACGTTTTGTTTTTCTAGTTTAGCAGAACCGCCATGGTTCAAGCGAATCTCAAGGAATTCAACGACCCCAGCTTGTCTAGTACGCAGTACTTGGTCAAAGTGGATGAGATTTTAAAAAATCTCCCATTTCCCGGGGAATCATCGTTGGTTCATGTCGGTAAGTAACTCGTCTTTTAATGTTATATTTGAATACAGAACACAAATAATTCGCACTTGCATTGTTTAACTATAAGGACTGCAAGCAGCGTACGACATGTTTGGATCAGCACCTAAGCGTCCCAATGGATCTGTAATTATATCTGAGGATTGCCGTGGAGAGGAAAAGAGAGTAGTGATTATTCTGAGTAATGGAAAACTAAATCCGAACCTCCCCGTGTCTGTGGTTACAACGCAAGTTTTAGCGCTGAAGAGACTTAATGTTGAAATCATACCAATCTGGGTGTCGACTGTTTGCAGGTACACAGTAATGCGTCATACAAATCTCTAGCATCACCTAGCGTATTGTAATTTGGTCGAGTTAATTTTCAATTGATATACAGTACATGCACTTCTTATTTAACGACATCCTGCAATTACGACTGTGATAACAATTGCCTACTACGAACGCTAGATAGTGTTTCCATTAGAGACCTTTAAGAATTTCGCTATTCACATATTTCATTATGTCACATATGTAACTGATATTTAGAAACTTTTCATACTCTCATGGTCTATCTGTACCACAGCAATAGTGATAAACCATGTAAAAATCAAGAGATACTCAAAGAGCTACAGAAAGGTAATCGATGGAATCTTCTGCTCAGTATGCCACAAGATTCGTATACAATTACTACGATAATAACGGTTCTTACGGTAAGCTATACTCACATACGTCATGTATGCAATTTGCGATATTTACAATTACAGTACAAGAACCCCATGGGTTACAAACTCCTATCATTATTAATGATATAAAAATCGAGTTACACACAGTTACACAGTTGGTTCGTACCAACAAACGATCAGACTACCCTACAACCACGACGCTATTTAAGGAAGAACATTTCGTTGAATTTTATATATCCATACACACATATTCTCTCTCTCTTAATCGTAAATAATCTTCTGTATTACATTTTTATATTACCACTGCCTTATTATATTAGATGATGTTTTGAGTAAAATATTAACAGTGCTGTATACTAAAAGAAACATTTGACTAACTCTAGAAGTGAATGTCAGTAACTGTTCCCACTTACATACAAATTTGATGAATATTAAATAACTTCGATTTAATTTACGCCGGTTCAATCATTCACAGGGTAAACTAAAACCAGAATATCTGTATATAATCTCATTATTCTTATTACATTGATATCATCTCTAAAACCTATGGGATTTCTATCTCCAGAAATGGTGCGATTGCTTACACGACAAAAGCCTATCAGAATTGTTTCAACGTGAACAAGAGGAATGTAAACAAGAAGAATGCGAATGTACATGCAAAGTATGAAACATTTTGAACACTAAATTCTAATATATTTGGCCAACAACGACTTACCATTTTTAACAGGCAAAAGTCCCGAAGAAATGTCATTGCTGCAGAGGTGATGATGGAGAAAAGGTAAGTAGGCGCAAATATCAAGTATATATCCCATTTCAAACCTCCTCGAACTAGTTCATTAACAGAAAACAATATTTCCATCCTTCGCATATACTCTAATAACTAAGACTGTGCCGGTCTGGTATTCTAATACAATCCACGCCGAGATATACAGGCTCTATTCAACAAGACCTCCTATGCTGAAAACCAACAGCAAAACATAAACAGAAGAGAATGATAAAAGCTGTTATAGGAAAGGAATCGTGTTCAAACAGTGATAAAGTCGCAGACAGTAATCAAGAAATCAATGATTACATTGCACTGAACACTATGATAGATAATTGGTGATTAGAAGTGATAGAAACATTCGCCTCAAAAATTCTTTATTATTCAGGGAGGAAAGGGTATCCCAGGAATCCCTGGAGACAACGGGGATAAGGTATTTAATTATTATAATTATTATCTTTGCGTTTCAACATATCAGTGTGGATAATGTTCACCGAATTTATTGTATGTTTCAGGGGCCACCTGGAGACTGCAGAGCTGGCTCTATCGGGCAACCTGGAACACGAGTAGGCTATAATATATATTTTTGCATTCGAGTTTCAATTTATAAATTGTTTATCTTTATATTTTTACCCATAGGGTAACGACGGACGAAAAGGAGAGAGCGGGGATCATATATTTTCACCAGGAACTAAGGTAATTTCGAACCAATCGCAAGTTAACAATATGTACGACGAGTCAACTTATAATTATATTTTTAATTTCTTATAGGGGGAACCGGGAGATCCTGGTAGAAAAGGATTTCCACGGTGGAGGGAGTACCCAGGGGATCCAGGATATCCAGGAGATACGGTAATGCAACATTTTTCTCATCTACGTCGCAGCGGGACGATTTTATTCCAAGTCCCTACTGTATTTGTTTCACTGACTATATCATTTAGTAATGTTTTTTTTTTCCATATAGCACTGAGTAACATATACAGTATATTCATTCCACTTTAGGGAGATAAAGGAAGACCTGGCGAACCTGGATGGGAAGGATGTCCGGGGAATGAAGGTCCCCCGGGTTTCCCGGTAAGTAGTCATTTATTTGCGTATCGCCATATCACATTGATTGATAACAGTATCCTTGAATTTCATTGCAGGGTCTGTTTGGTTTACCAGGCGGTTGCGATAAAACTTGGGTTCTCGAAATTGTGAGAAAAGTAATGAGAGAATATAACTCCTGCAAATGTTGTGAAGAGGAAATAATAGCCTTTCCCTTCCCTCCAGGTAACATAAACTTGCTAATGTTACTGTAGCATCTAGCATACCAAGTGTTTGTGACGGTGATACCTTTAATTCAGAACCACTCCCACCACGCCACGTCTACCGACCAGTTGGTAAGTATTATTAAAATTTTTATTGAAGACTGATTATTCAAATTCCTGAAAATTCCTCTATCAAGACAACAATACATTTTTTTTAAAGTAAATCCGCCACTCCGAAGAGTTAGTGAAACAATAGGTGAGTACTAGAAAAATAGAGATTTTAATACAAAATTCTATTTGATTACACCCGTTACTAAAGTTCGTAAGATAGGCAACGTTAAGGTATGATATTCGATTCAGAAGTCTCTATCAGTAACCGAGTTTCAGGTGATTGTAATGTACTCCTAAGGCTAGGAAAATCGGGAAAAGACAACAGTCAAAGATATATTTTAATGATTACTAATTTGATTGTACATTGTATTGTCTGATACACGAAATAATACGACAAAAAATTCCAAAACGTAAAATCAAAGGGCCCGTAACATTTGCTACTATATTATCCCTATGGCTATGGCATAGGCATCAGCAACACTAATGTCTCATCTTTGATTCAGAGCCACGAACACGACCCGTTTTTCAACCAGTCAGTGAGTACTAGTTTGCAATTAAACATACAATCCTATTTGATTATCTTCGTTTCTAAAGCTCATAAGCCAAGTAAAGTTTTATTTTTGATTCAGAACCACCACCACGACGTATTACTCAACCAGTCGGTGAGATGAACATGATATATTTTATTCATTAACTATTTGTATGTATATAACCTTAGAAATTGTTTGTATTCGACAGGACGAGACGAATTGGCAGGTTAGTTTGTGATGTTGCTTATGTGAACTATAAACAGTCATACTGCCGAACACGGTTAAAAACTATTCCCCATTTTGCTAGGATTTCGTTAGGTTTTTGAAGTTATTTACGAGTATTTTGCTACTATATCTCATTAAGTTCGTAAGCAATAAATAATACAGAAATTCAGAAGTGTTTGGTCCCCTGCATTCTGTAATAATATTTATGCCTAAATTAACGACTTTTGTGGTGATATATTTTCTACATATTTATAGATGTTCCGAATAAAACTGAAAGAATTATCAACCACCCATGCCACGAGAATGCTCAGCTTATATTTTTGATCGAGAGCGGTTTGCGCAGTACAATGCGCAGCTTCGCCGAGGTAAAGCAATGGACTGCGGACCTCGTCAGCTTACTGGTACCGAAATGCAAGGTATAATATAATTACTGTAGGACTATCTACGTAGTATTACTGAAGTCTGCGCTAGAGTCCGGAATATAATCAGGATACATACATATGAAAGCTTTTCGGTGAAAGGAATACCCCGGCAAGGCAAGATTGCTCTGCTAAGAACTACACTTCTAATTAGCATGCTACTAAATTGTATAATGACTCCTAACTCACTTTTCGTTATGAATCCAGGATTACATGATACTAGACGTGGTAGAATTTGACACTAGTGAGAATCCAGCCTGGAAAATCCGTTCACGAACAGTTACAAAAACATCGCTACCAGGAGTAGTCGAAACACTCACTAGACGAGAAAGAAGAGTGTTCTCTGGCTCGGGTGACATAAATGTGGGACTCAAAGCTGTCTTAGAGGAACCGTATTTCGCAAATAACTATGTGCCGAGATCGGAATGTAAGGTAACGGTGAAGTAATTCTAAAACTACTAATTTCCATGCATTTCGCACCAAGGCTGTTTACACGCTTTACCTTACTAATATACAATTCAGCACAGTTATGCGTATTACAATATTACTATTTCTCCAGGCACTCGTTACTGTCGCTGATGTTTCGACATACATGCACGTCAAAGACGAATTGTTGTCAGAAATAAAAAGAGCCTTTTCAGTATCGATACCTGTACTTGCTGGTGAATTTAACTCTGATGTCGTGAAACCTATGTCTATGTTAACAAAAGTTGACGAAGATATGATTGGAAATGACGTTGCTGAAGTACCTATATATTTGGATATGGAACACGGGCAAAAAAATAGCCAAGAACTGGTTGCAGAAATGCTGTGTTCATCTTGGGCGACAGGTTTGTTTATTTGAAGGTCATAGTTCATTTTTTACTGTGGAAAAATCCTTTTGCTTATCGTACCATCTTCATTTTATTTTGGGCATTAATGTTCCGTAAAATCAACCACACAATAAATATTTTTTATCTGATAGGATGATTGTATCTTCATGTAGAAGAAAGCTCCGGATATAACCTAAATGACACCCCCTTCAAAGATTATAAAAATCGACACAACACACAAGAAATGGAATATATTCTATCGCCTGCTAATTGAAGTAGTTGGTCCTGTATATATTTCAATGCCTTGTTAGTTAGATATTTGATAAAAGAATGAATGTTGTTTTCATTAGTCAGCAAATATATATTCATCGCTAAAGTAGCTTGGCTCAGGTGTAATTCGACCCATCTAAGATTTGAAAAAAATCTACAGAAGCTGATATAAAAGGTAAAGACTTACAGACAATATAGAAAAATTTACTGCTTCGTTTAAAGTAGATAGAGAACTGAAAGCAACAAGTGATATGTCTATTGAGTGTAGTGAACGGTTATAATTGTAACATTTCTAACCAAATATCGAAAATTCGCGCAGTAAAACTTAACGCAACCGACTGGAAATCTGAGTGATTCCAAGTGCTTTTGCTGAATTTCGTTAATCTACTCTTTACGTTATGACTTATAATTGCGCATAGCCGCATAAAACAACTATCAAAACCATTCGGACGACCAGTGGTCCTTGAGATGCGTTGCACCAATGCAAAGATTTTGAGAACAATACTGTTAATACAAAGGAGTTAGCGTCTTTTTATTTCAAGTCAAAAACATTACTTGATTGTTCTCGACTGACAAATCTAAATATTTTCTGATATATTATGTGGGTGAATCGACTGCATCATGCGCATTCGTTATAGAGTTCGTCTTTACGCGTTGGTTGGTACGCTATCGATGTCCGAAATTTAATAGTTCCCATTTTTTGAAATATTAAACCCAAGGCTTGAGCTTACTTATCCTTATAGTTAATTTTCCGTTGTTATCCAATATAGATTTTTATTGCCGAAGAGGGAGTAACTATAGAATGGTGAATGAAACACACTTTTGCGACATTACCGTTCAGTAGTTGATGCATTCGGCAGCGTTCAGTGTCCTATATTTACCATGTCCTTAATACAATGGCTACGAGTGAATGACAAATTGCTACCTGTCAAACGAGAAGAACAGAATAGGTATTGGCAACAGCTTAAGGCAATTGTTCTCTATACAGCGTACGGCTAGCATTGAGGTGCTGCAGTCTGGTTAAAGCACTGTTACCTAGGTCCTGGATAACATTACTTTGGAATGAGCATAATCAATCAGTTTTCAAGTTACGGATACTCAAAAATAAAAATAAAATAGAGTCGAGACATTCTACGTTAAATGCGTGTGAGATTTATAAAACTAATGACAGAGTATATTATTTCATCCAAAGGTATATTCTTATAGCCCAAAGGTATATTCTTGTAGCCCAAAGGTATATTCTTGTAGCTGCCTCACTTAATTTTCAGATCAGATATACAATATGACTACAATCAACAAGATACACGAAATACTAAAAGCTCTATGGGAGTATAGGGAAATACTCACAATAATCCTTACTCCACTGCTTTTGCTACCGTTACCTCTGAATTCTGGTACATCGGTAAGTAGACCTATTGATATACATACATTGAATAATGTGTCTTCTGTTAGCTTCGGATCATCATTCTTTGAAATATGCTCATTCATCTTATTTATTTTATTTTCAGGAGTCTTATTGTGGATACGTCATCATTTTGATGGCAATATACTGGATAACCGAAGCACTGCCTCTCTCTGTGACGTCTTTGATTCCATTAATTCTCTTTCCTATGATGGGAATAATGAAGGCATCCGAAGTCAGTATTGTTTATTTCAAAGACACCAATTGGTTGCTAATAGGCGGACTTACAATTGCCATCGCGGTCGAAAAGACGAATCTCCACAAAAGAATCGCCCTGCGCGTATTACTAATTGTTGGTGTGAGGCCGAGATGGTGAATATAGAGCGTTCAAAATATTTAGCTTACTTATTTGTCAAATGGATTCAGTAATTGTCGAAATAATTTACAGGTTAATGCTTGGTTTTATGCTGGTAACGTTTTTCTTATCGATGTGGATAAGTAACACAGCGACCACCGCAATGATGCTTCCAATAGTGGAAGCAATTTTTCAAGAGCTAAATTCTTCAGATGAAAATGAAGTATTTACTACTGTTAAACTTGAATTGTGGATATTGATCTTGAATCTTGATCGCTATATTTATTTTTTATAAGGAACAGAACGCCACGACAAAAAATGATACAGAAGATGTCGAGAATGTGACATCTTTTTCTAACATGGCGCTGGAAATGAATGACGAGAACATTGAACAAACTGAACCCAATGAGGACGGATCCTCGGGCGTTGAAATAGAAGTAATCGCATATAATAATCTACTACTAAAGTAGGTAGGAAACAAGTTATCCTATTTAATTCAGCCAACGAAAACAAAAAAAACTACGACGGCCCGAAGGAGTAACGAACTTATCGCCAAAGGCATCACTATTTGCATTCCTTTCTCCGCTAGTATTGGTGGAACAGCATCTTTAACCGGAACCCCCCCAAACCTCATACTGTCAGAACAATACAAAAGGTATGCAAAAAAGAATTAAATTAAGTACTGTATTCATAATTATTGAACAAGCTAGTATTTGCAATCGGAGAATACTGCATTTTGTTTTATAAGCGTTTGAACACTGCTCAAGTAATCTAATATTTTTCCGTAAGTATACTGTTGAACCTCGATTTTCCGAACTAATATAACGGAAATGTTAAATTCCGAATTTCCAACGAAAGTCAAAAATACCATAGTGAAAGAAATTTCAGTCTATCTTCTGACAAAGAGCGTACAAATCTCCCACCCATGCGATCAACTACGCGAGTTGCTAGGCGACGAATATTTAGATTCCAATATCTCGACAACTAAAATATTAATATACATTTACAAGATTTTTTCCGGATGCTGAACCGCAACTCTCCTTCGGTCTTTGGATTACTTACGGCTTTCCGCAAGCTTTACTGACCCTGGTCTTCGCCTACATTTGGATGTCATTTTTATTCATTGGTTTCAGGTAAGATGTATATAGTACAGATAATTATAATATAGTAAAGATAATTTTGTAATTCATGTTGGTTTTATTTTTAGCCCAAAAGATCTACTTCCATGCGTTTTCAAGCAAAAAGAATCCTCAAAGAAGGAGTTGAACGCTGAAAGAGTTGTTCGTCAACAATACGACGAACTAGGAAAGATTAAGTATTGAATAAAATCGTATTCACAATACTGTATAGTTCTTAACTCGCACCAGATTGAGGTCACTGCAAAGCAAAACTAACTAACCAAAACCTAACCAACTTATACGAAAAATTCCCTCCGGCGACTTAATGACCTAATACACTTATAAGATAATCCTACAAATCTAAATAAATCCATCTGTACTCGCTATATATCTCCACACATAAATGTAAAGACTGTATCTTTTAACTTTTTTGACAGGTGGAACGAAGTAACCGTACTTGCCGTTTTCATTACGACTGCTCTGCTATGGTTTTTCCGTGCACCCGGCTTCATGCCAGGGTGGTCTATTTTATTCGAGGAGAAGTTTGTTTCTGATGGAACCGTTGCTATCACTATGGCTTTCATGCTATTTATTCTTCCTGGGGAGATGCCGAATTTGTTCAAAAGAAATGCTGGTGGGTGCTTATGTTATATCGTTTCCAGGTAACATTCTAGATCATGGGAATGAAGCAATTGAACATTTCCTATACACTATGACTATATCATAGTACAGTATATATTATGACGATTTACAATATTCATCTCTTGATCATACCTATTAAGTATAACAATTTATGTCTAATACAGTACGATATTTAACTGCTAACTGGGATTCGGAAAAACTAGAATTGTGCAACGATTATGAAGGTCTCACATAAACAGAATTTTCACAGAATATCGCAAAAAAGTATAGTTAAAAAGTAACAACTACTCTTAACAACAACTTAACCTAATGAAATTAATAGATGGCACAAACAGAAAGTCAGTCGCTCCAGTACTTGATTGGCCCACCACGCAAAGAATGTTGCCATGGAATGTATGCTTACTGCTGGGAGCTGGATTTGCTATAGGGGATGCATCGATCGTAAGCAGATTTGTGGTTATATAAGTTCATATCATCAAAAAACAGTATGTAATATTAACTTCGTGATCTACGATGAAGGAATCTGGCCTGTCAAAATGGTTCGGAGACCAGCTCGCCGTGTTAAGGGGAATCGAACCATGGTTGATATGCTTAACAGTTACGACATTGGTTTGCCTTCTAACCGAGTGTTCGAGCAACACCGCGACTGCCTCGATATTTATCCCTGTCCTGGCTCAACTGGTAAAATTGACATAGCTAGACACTGTTGTCCGTAATACATAAAAAACTTCATTTTTAATTCCATTCACAGGCAGTAACTATAGAAATTCATCCACTGTACATCATGTTACCTCCTGTAATTGCGGCATCGCTAGCCTTTATGCTACCTGTGGCGACACCACCGAACGCAATTGCGTTTTCATTCGGACGAATTAAAGTCATTGATCTGGTAGTTATGAATTCGTTTGCTACGTTACATTACGGTATTCCCATTACTATACAGCATTATTTCTTCTTATGTAACGATACGAAAACTAAGACTTGTGACGACCTCATTGCATAGCTTTAACATTACTTCAGTATGTGAGTAGCATAGCATAATAATTTACAACATATTCTCACTAACCACTCGTAATATTCAGGTTAAAGCAGGGTGGTTCATGAATATCATAGGAATTCTGGTTATCACGCTATGTATAAACACGTATGGTATCGCCCTGTTTGATCTACGTGATTTTCCTTCATGGGCAAATTCTACAGCAGAACAAAACAATTCGGCGACGATAGGTAGAATAGGTTTGTATTAAGCTTACCAGAAATGTCATGCGACCTATATTTTAATCGTTCTCTCTTTCTTCATTTAGTACCTTGCATCACAGCAACTTCAACACAACTACCATGAAAATTCCTGTCTATTTCTAAACCAATCAGTACTCTTATAATAACTAATGATTTGCTTGAGATATTACCCACATATTTGATATCTTGACGGCGATATAATTGAGTTCATAATTGCTAAATAAATAATCTTGTATGTAGAGTAATATTAACATGATTGTCTTGATACTTTTATCAAATCTATACTTCTATATGATACAAAAGCTACAAAAACAAGATGATTGGCCCTGACAAAATCCTTATCAAAACAAACCATTTACATTACAGTACCACCAGAATACTGTTGTGACAATCAAGCAGATAATTTGCAAGTGTTAATCTCTTTAAGACATTACCTATATGAATTCATTTCCTGCCCATAAAAATGCAGCAGAGAGATAGTATAATACTAAGCTATAGGTGTTTTGATAAAACTGAATTTGATTCCACACTTACTACGAAATGAGATCATTTTATCCTATAATCTACACAGAATACGATTGTTTTGTTTCTTCAACCAACCTTTTCTATCACAAAGAAATACTAATCCAAATATAATACGGACTCAAAGTATATTATAACTATCTATGGAATGATGACTGGACAGTAATTATTGTAAACTTCAGCAATCTACATACCTTCAGAAATATTTGGGCTGAGAGTGAGTCCTTCCTTCCATTCTGATGGGAAGGGTTTCTTCCTCCTGCCTGTTGCTGCTCCAAGAAGAGCTCCCAAAGCTGCACCACGATGGCAATTTTCTCCGCCCACATTCGTATTCATCAGAATACCCTTGATCGCATCATCATGGAAGTAACGGGCTATCAGCAACATGCTTGTCAGAGCTCCCTCAATATAACAGGCGATCCCGATCTGCGACAAAGTGCTTTGAAATATTTGTAGTTCTTCCTCGCTTCCAGGCATACTTTTGCCCAATTTGGTGTCCATTGACTTAAGCATAAATGATCCAGCTGGTCCTAACATTTCCTTCAAAGCTTTTTCACACTCCTCTCGCAAATCACTTCCATGAATGACTGAATATAAGATCTTCACATAGGTTTCAATGTATTCTGCCAGGGTAGTGACAGGGTGCGTCAGACGGACAAAATCCTGTGCTAATTTAACAACTTCAGTTTCAGGTCTCTGTATATTTCGCAATACCACCGGTACCATCATGACAAATGATCCGACTACTTCAAGCTGTTTGTCAGGTGACAGATGAAGTATCCTTTCCGACCTCGCAGTAGCAAATTCGTACAAGCGATTTCTGTCCATTGAAGGACTGCACCCGCCCTCTAACCAATCTGCAAAAAACAAACGATGGAAAGACTCGGCATAGGCGTCGTTGTGAGTATTTGGTGTGGTAAGAAAAGACACATAGTCGTAAAGAATATGCTTTATCATTTCGGTGTCCTTCTTTTCAGTTTGAATATTTTTCAGAGTTTTCCAGACTTGTAATGCGCAATGAGAATTTAGAGTTGAATCTCCAGCTTTCATTCCCTGATGATAATGGTTACCCTTTCCTTTGCCAGTCCAAGCATCTAGTTTATCATGAAGTATGACATTGCCTATAACCGCTGATCTCGTAGGTCGGCCATCGTTTACACCGGTATTGCCTGTGTTTGATCTGTGAAGGATGCTGGATGGATGATTCAATTTTGGAGCCTCATATGTCTTTATCCAGCCATTAAAATCACGTTTTATACATGGGACGTCATAGTACCAATGAACTGGCATCGACAGGGAGTCACCAATAAACAGACCCCAGAAAGATTCCTGCACTGCCATTTTCATGCTGTCGTTAGTTTCTTCCATAGTTTAAAATTCCTAAACATTGAAATGAGTAACAATAAAATTCAGTAAGACAATGCATTGTCCAATATTAGGTACATTATAATGTCTTATTGTCATCGCCTCATACTAAACTTCCTGTAAGATCAATTACATATTACTCAATTCCTTACTAAAATTGCTGAATAACTCTTACATCACCACACCACTGTCAATTTAGCAGAAAGGTCAACGGTCACCCGCTGTCAATCATTAAATATCCTAAGCAGCTTTTATAAATTAATAAACCTCATTTCAGTTGATATAGGTCAATATTATAATATATTGATGGCAGAAATGATTACTATCAACCAGTGTTGCAAGCAGAATATTATAATAACAGTAAAATATACTTTTAATGGCTAATTTGGATTTTATCTATGTTTTCCACGGAACCATTGTCGTAACCTCAACGTAACCCCAACTCAGTAATCTATAACTGTTGCTATGGAAATACTCAGCGCGTTGTTGATGTTGCAGTAGTAATCTTTCATATTTTTTTGTTTAAACCAGAATATATTAAATGAAATGGCGTGATTTTCACTAGTTAGAAAGGTAAACAAATTTCGATAATGGCGCAGAACAAATACGATCTACTTTTAGTTCCAAATTCTCCCGACAAAAAAATTCGGAAACAACCTTGGTGAGAAAGCTAAATACGATAGGTTTGATTGCCAGTTATATCTCAAAACTTGCAACCCATTTACTGAAATACAGGTACAGGGAGAGACTGCAAACGAAATACATCAAAACAAGGAAACAGGGTGACCCATCTCAAAATCTTATCGGCTCCAACTGGGTTTTTATTAAGAACGGGGTTGACGATTTCCGGGATGGTAAACCAAGAGATGTGGGGGATACATTCATTGTTGAGGTATGCAGTCGATTTTTTTTCCATATTACTGGGTAAAATTAAGATAGTGAGAGCGACTGTGTGTATACTCAGCTAACAAATAAACATTTTATCACATTTTTCCTTATTTCGAATGTTTATAATTCATATCAATTTTTATGAAGGGAAACAAAGGGATTTCTCCTGTCATAAGCTACAGTAAACAATCATTCAACAGCAATATGACAAAAGCAAGGAACAAGTTAGTACTATCATAACTATAACGACTCTATTGCTGTATGCTCCACAGTAAATGAATGTGGATCTTAACAGGCTTACAAAGGAACAGATGGTGTTTAGCAAGAGCCTTCCTTTACAGGAAGGACGGCGAAATTATATTGATGAGATGGAGTATGGTTTAATTCAGCATCCACTTGCTTTGTATCCACATCTGGAAGAAGGAATGCCACCAGAGGTGTTAATATGATTTCCTATAGTGTATTTTAATATAAATCAATGGCCTGCAACCTATACTGGTTTAATTATATTTGTGCAGGTTTCATGTTAAAAATAATCAAACCTATAATCCAAAGCAATTATGGTTGTTTAACATTATATCACGCAACTTTTTTTATCAATATTTAGCTCTTTGAAGAAGTTGTTGATATTTTGGATCCAGAAATGAATCCCGAAAGCATGGGAAGTGAGAATGCCTCTACAGCCACGAGCACAACGAAGTTACTACCTTTACAGAATTGATGTAGCTAAAATTGAATTTGGGGTACTGTATATAGAATATTCTTTATCTGTTTCAGAGGCAGAGATGGACTCGAAGATAGTATTGCTGGTGATTTAGCAACAACAACAACAACAGCAACCATGAAACCAACAGTGTCATTCAATTTGTGAGAATGATTATTACAAAGTTTTCCATGAATTAGGCATTCACATTAACCAAACGGCTCAAAGCTTCTAATGACAGACGACAACCTATCATCAAAAAATATATAGAAAAATCACAGATCTGTTCATATTTTATTCTATTTCCATATTTTCAGTTCTTCGCCGACAAAACCAAAGAACCCATACAAGTGGATTTTACAGAAAGACACTGCACAAAAAGAGGACAAGAAGGGTCTGAAAAAGCGCCCCACATCACCTTCCCAAGATGAACATATCAAGAAGGTATGCATTAGATACGAGAGTAATATTAAGGCTCTTTTTGAATCCAAATCTCGACACCCTTTCAAGGTAACAAAAGAATTCTGCGATTGGGTATCAGGATTGGGAGGTGACAGCAACAATGTGGAGGAATCAACAATCATGAGCCTGTTTGCCAGTGGATATGAAACGAAGGTAAATACATCTATGATGAATTCAAAACCAATCCAAGTACAAAATCACAGCAATAAATTTTCCCTACAGCCTGCTCTCTCAGTCCCAATACATGTGGTGGAATTAACTAATGTTCCACTAGAGTTGCGCCTCAGCGCCGGACTATCTCCGAGAGGATCTGGGAAAAAGAGTGTTCCGTCGTCAGCGGTTACAAGTTCGTCTGTTGGAGTCAGCAAAGTATGTAACTTGAGAACAGATCTTCACCATGAATACCACCAGTAATCTGATGTGACGATTAATTCAATTCCCATTATAATATTGTGTTTCATCTTGTTATATGAAGAGGGGATCTGAACCCGGGGAATACGAACCTAGTTGGGTGAAAGTCAAATATGGAGCTTGGTATCTGGATCCTGAAACGTGGAAACCGAGACCGGCAGGTGAACCACTAGAAGATCCGGAGGAGGTTGAAAGACGTGAGCAATCAGAATCAAAGATGAAGAGTGATGAAATGGATTCTCAACTGGCACCACTGCACGGAGGCAGAGCTTTCAGGTACTAGAAATATTCAGGAACAGGATATGTTAAGATTACCATATTATTAATATGGTATACTGCAGCATTTCGAGATAACTTGCACGTACACTACAGTTCTAAACTACAGGAATATTTACACAGCATATTATTTTCCATACATAATGCATAATACTTCGCACAATTCAGCCTCTTTTAAACTTATAAGTATGGAACAGTGCTTAGGGGGCATGCAGCTTTCATTACCAAATTCTACGAACTTAATTCAGACCTACTCAAATAAATTTTAAAAGATGTGGACACTCCAAAAAAGAGTCTAGCTCAAATCAAACCTTCAAAAAAAGCAACCCTGTAAAATCAATATAGTCAATACTAATTTACTGCTAATAGCATTTTCTATTCATTATTTGTAATGAATGTGTTCTTCCCAGACAATTTTTAGAACGTGGAAACAAAAGGAAACCCGAATTCATGATAAAAGTTGCAGAACTTCAAGACGAAGCAGACGAAGTTCAAGTTAATGACAGAAATCCGAAGCAGCGAGGGTTTTCGCGAGGAAGCACTTCATTAAACACAGCAAGAATTCATTCCGGACTTACAAACCGTTCAGAATATTCAACTTACCCACAATAACGCCAAACCTTTTATTGCACTTGTATTATTATTCTATTCTATTACATTAACTTCAAATATAGACGATGTAAATCTTATGATAGTGGAAGGATAAGTTATAATGCCTAATGCAAGTATAGACTGGGTGTATTTTAGGTCAATTAACTTCAAATATAGACGATGTAAATCGCATGATAGTGGAAGGATAAGTTTTAATGCCCAATGCAAGTATAGACTGGGTGTATTTTAGGTCATAGGTTTGTAACTTGACACACTACGGTAGAGGAATCTTCGTTAATGCTAGATTTGCGTCATACGGTAGTTCCAACCGAGTAAAAGGGATTTAAAAAACAATGCTAGAAATTGTAACCGTGTCGAATTCAGTTCGGAAGTGTTTTCCGCTTCTGCATTCACGTTACGCATGGATATCTATAGTGAATGGCTAATATAAACTAAAAGGTATGCCTAGAAGGTTACAGCTATATCCCTGACGTCAGTAAGAAGTCGTAACGGGTTCAGACGGAAAAATTCGAAACACCTACCACAGGTTTGAAAGTTAGTGTTTCTACGATGAAGACTTTAGGTTTATTTGCCGTGATATTTATTTTATCAAGTAAGTAAAATGAAGTAATCGATACTAGTCTGATTAATTGTTTGTAAATTTGATTTTCATGTTTTTGCATATCAATAAATACTCTCGTCATATAGGTACAATATCGCAGTTAGCTAGCGCGAATACTCGAGGGACTCGAAGACGACCGGAGCTTCAGAAACCGCAACAAGTTAAATGCATGGTAATAAAAAGTAGTTCATTACCTAATGATAATAGTTCACTCAATTAACCTTCGGATTACATCGCAGTACTAAATATATACGATGACGTTCGTATTAATTTTTGGGTCACGTTAAACAAGTCGGAGAAAGAAATTTGCGAGTAGCTGCTGATAATATTAAAACATCCCCTCGAAAATCAGATATTTGTAGATATACAATACAGTGATTGTGAATCACTTGAAAACTAACAATAAAAAAAAACATAAATTAAACTCTCGTGTACTACAGGTTGTGCGACAATTTAATAGATTATTGAACTTAATCTTTATGTATAATGAATAATATAACGGTTCTTCACCTCACATATATTTCCACCCTGTATCTGGATCCCATTGTCATTCAAGGAAACATTTATGCTTCACTACATCCAACAATAATATTATTTCAGAAAAAAATATGGAGAGGTTGTGACCTAAATGCGGAACAGAGGTGCATTTGTTCAAGGAAAAGAAGTTGCACCAATCCTTTTCACTATCCCAACAAGCGCACATGCCGGAAATATAACTGTAAGAACGGTACTAATTCCCTACAAATATACTACAGTAATAATAAACACCTGTCTTTCGTTCAAGGGGATATTTGCGAACGAAGCAATCCTTGTCATAATGAGGGGATTTGTATGACAGGAGAAAGAAATTCGTATTACTGCGTATGCAGCGTTACTGGTTTTTACGGAACAAACTGTGACACAAGTAAAATTACTACATATATATTCTCGTTATATCTATTCAGTAATAGTATTTATTTCTTTTCCAATAAATTTTGGTAGTGGTATAGCTAGCTGGGCACTGACTATTATACCAAGTGAACCATGGTATAGAGACCGATGCTCAGATTGGCCATAGAGAAGGAAGAGCTTTGGACTCTGCATAAGCCCAATCCTGCCCCCTATGTGGGTATAAAGATATAGAACATGTGATCAAAAGTGAACCATTATCTTAACACAACATTAACAACAAAAAGTACCATATAAATTCATGTACTTGAATACAAATTTATTCATGTAATTAATCATCAAAAAACTCTCAGTTTAAGAGAGACTAAAGGCCTCTTACTTGCTATAGAGTACAAAGTTACTTCAATTTTACAGAATGCCCAGTCAAGAATACGAATGATTCAGAATACTGGAGATATCCATCTGCTTGTGTAAGGGTGTAAGAAGGCAATCTACTATATTTGCAGTCTTACAGACATGATAACGATAGATACTTGACTACCAATGCATTATATCTAGCAAAAGATGCAATATATCTATCGCCTGCTTTATGATGTACATAGCTTCCACCCTGAATATCACCAGCACAGACTAATGATTTAGGCTTTACGCCTTCCGAGATCATGGTTTTGAATAATTATCTGCATTGGATGATTACACTGAAGCAGCGGTTCTTAACCTTTTTTGAGTCATTCTGCATACAATGAATTAAATTGTATTTGTATCAAATTAAACGAAAGGAAACTGTACTGTATTGTGCCCAAAAGTTTATTCCAATGAGAATGTTTCTCTTGAATAAGATGAAATTGTGGAATGGTCATACTTTGAATTCTCATCTGATATTCACAGATACCCTGAAGCCCCACGTGGTCCATAGACCCCAGGTTAAGAACCCCTGCAGTAAAGAACTGATGTATATAAATACTGTACTACAAATAATGAAATAAATGCACAGATATATGCAGTATCGAGTATCAGTTTCAAAATATTGTTATTGACAGAGCAAACTGTAAGTCAAAATATTATTGAATAGTAATAAATATATCTCATGCGCACTAGTACTTCTAAAAACATTAGCTAGACATCACAGTTTTCGTTATTGTAACGTCCATAACCTAGGGACTACCAATATTTGTGTAGTACCCTACGGTGTGTTAAACCAATTATCCACCCTGCACTACAGTAATTCCGTTCATAACATTTGAACAATCTCAAAAGATTATTGTATAATATCAACTATATAACAAACACAGTCCATTGATTTTATATATCTTAGGACAATAAATCAACACTCCTTGAATGACCTCGAACTAATCCTATCTAACAAACATTTATTGCCATATGAATTTACTGTACAATAAAAAAAACAATGATATATATCAATAAAAGCATGGTTATCTAACCTCCATACAGAGCATCCATCATTTCTTTTTAGTTTTTGTATTTGTGTTTTGAAATACTGACGAGCTCGCCATCAAATTTTCGATATATTGTCCGAGCACCTGGTTTTCCGATTTAAGTTTTAAATTCTCTTCCTTGACAGAATCTACACGCTGGGATAGATCCTCCAAAGTGTTTTGCAAATCCAATACCTGGCATATAAATCGTGCTTTTTCCGCAGCCTCGTCTGGGCTATACTCATCTAAAATTACAATCAGTCATTAGTCAGATTATTATCAGATAGATTTAAACAACTTTACTAACCTGTGTCAGGAAGGGAGTTTTGTGAAGAAACTGATTTCTTTATTTCATGATTAACAGTTCCAACTCCTGAATCTCCTTCACTGCATGATCCAGACTCGCTGTTCAGCGGTATATTGAATAAAGAACTATCGCTTTCCAATTTATCATCCATTTTCAAAATATCTATACCTATTTGTGAGAACATTAGACAATTATTGTACATCACATGAGTATATGTGGAAAAAGAAAACAAAAAGTGCATCACTCACAATTTAAAAAAGGTCCGGGGTAGCTACTAAAATTATGAGGGATAAGGTCAAAAGTTCAGTTCCGAATCCTGAAATTGAACGGGATGTCTTGTAATGTATAACAAATCCTCCTTAATCAGGTCCTCAAGAAATCTATAATATGAACAGGACAAAATCAATTGCAAATATATATACAAAGGTTTTGGGATAATATTTAGAGGTCGGATAATGCTCACATAAATCATGTTTTATGGCGAAAAGTCGGAAATTTAACTATATCATACCCTAACACACCTCAATGTACCGTAATTGGGGAATAGAACGTACGCTTCATCATATACAAGCTTTAAACCTCATATTCTCAACCTTACTTTTAGTCATCGGAACAGAGTGATACTGTGGCGTTCAATTCTATATCATGTGACTGGATAAAGTACAAAGACTAAATAATCAAATGATGAAAGTTTGACTCGCCTTTCCTTCGATAATAATTCAAAACTAACAATAATTCAGTCGTCGAAGCAGAACTCTATCAAATCAACTTACTTTCGAGTCGTAACCAGAACCTAGCTGTGATTTTACTCTTTCGCTACAGCGAAAAGACTGTCAATCAATGATGATCGAACCAGTCGAAGAATTTGTTCATATCAGCATCATCAATGATCCGTAATGTGCACTAAAGACACGCGTTCAAGTATGCAGTTCATTTAATATTTAGCACACACATAACACACTCAGAAGTTACCATATGCATGTTACTAATAGCCTTTGTTGTCCTGCAATAAAATTTCTGGCGAATACGATTTACGCGTATGGGCATGTCATACCGCGTACGTTATGTCTATGCAGTCTTGATTTACTAGAATTACGATGCGATTGCCCCATTGTCCCAATGAATACATCTCACACACTCCGTTGAGTAAATATCCCGGTCCTGGACTTCTAGCTATTAACCTGGTGATGTCAAGATTACCTCAAACAGCTGTAAGAAATTTGCGGTCATACAGCAAATTCTTTAGGCTGGTTGCATATCATTTTATTGCCCTAGGCTGACGTACCACGATTTCATGGGACTCGACTAAAAACCGTTGTACCTACAGTACCAACAAAATAAATACCGTTGTACCACTCTTGCACGTTGATTGGCAACAAGTGGGCCAAGGAAAAAGGTTACAGGACGTACAAAGGGTGTAAGAGCAGTACAGCGCCATTCTGTATGTTTTGATGAGTATAGGTGCAGCGTGTGATGTTTGCATGTCTTTTCAGTTTTGCCCATAACACACCCATATAGAAATCTTATTTAGAGCGAAATAATGCACTATCCTGTGTCCTCCCATTGTGTAAAGTTTTATAACGGAATAAAATGCCCGATTCTGGGATTCGGAACATGGCTGACGAGGAAAAACGAATGCTACCAAGCTGTGAGGCATGCATTGGAAATAGGATATAGATATATTGATACTGCGTTTAGCTATGAAAATGAACAAGAGGTTGGTCAAGCAATTAACGAAAAAATTGCAGAGGGCCTCGTGAGGCGGGAAGATGTTTTTATTGTCAGTAAACTTTCTTCGGCAAACCATGAACAAAATATGGTTGTACCAGCACTGAAGAAGTCTCTTGAGTACTTGAATTTGAAGTATCTCGACTTGTTTCTTATTCATGCTCCGATGGCAACAAAACCACTTATTCCCGGGGAAGTCAACTTGAAATCACAGCTGAACGATTCTGGTGAAGAGGTGTTCATTGATGTAAATCCGCAGTTAACATGGCTAGGTATGGAGGAGTGTGTCAAACTTGGACTTGTCAAATCTATTGGCCTGTCAAACTTCAATAGCAAGCAAATTCAAGACATACTCAACATTTGCCAGATAAAGCCTGTTCTAAATCAAATTGAATGTCACCCACACTTTAACCAAGAAACATTTCTTAATTTTCTGAACGAACATGACATAGTATTGGGTGGTTACAGACCCCTCGGTGGTAGCAAACACTTTCAACAAATACTGCATGACAAGAAAATTGCAAAAATTGCTGAAAAATATCAGAAGACACCCGCTCAAATCCTAATTCGCTGGAACATACAACGGGGTGTAGTGGTGATACCAAAATCTTGTAAGCCAGATCGCATACAGGAGAACTTCAACGTGTTTGATTTTGTTATATCAGAAGAGGACATGCAAAAAATTATGAACATTGATGATGGCACCAGGCTTTGTGAATTTGTCTCTGCTAAAGTTTCAAAATATTATTTTATACAAGATGATCTTGAATTCTAAAATCATCTTTTCATCTCTTTGGACACTGCAATCACCTATGTACTGTACAATGTCAATGTGATTCTTGATTGGAATTCAACACCAGACTATCACCAATGCCAACATTCAAATATACACTACATACGTACGGCAGGAATTCCTATCATTGGAAATCCAAATATTAACTGCAAGAAATATTTACCACAAATACTCATTTTTTATGATGCTATATGATGGTCCTTATGATTTTTTTCTTTCAACTGTATAATAACATTCGTCTTTAGTAGTGGTTATTCACAAGTGTAGTGCTGTAAGTGCTTTTGTGCCAAATCTTCACTTCCATGTTATAAAGGGTGTTATACATCAAACTATGTTTAGTCTCTTGTTTTGTTTAGATCTCATCACAAGTTTTAATATCAAAAAATCTTCTAATACAAAAGGCAATATGTCTAGTTCTCACTCATCTTATAGTGTACTTTTTAACAATGGAATAGAATGTCCTATTCTGGGTTTCGGTACATGGCGAACATGGAAAAACGATACTCACAAAGCGGTAAAATCAGCGTTGGAAGCGGGATACAGGCATATCGACACCGCCTCCATGTACGCGAATGAGCAAGAAGTTGGGCAGGCAATCAATGAAAAAATTGAACAAGGCTTGGTAAAACGGGAAGAGGTTTTTGTTGTCAGTAAGCTTTCTCATGTGAATCATGAAGAAAATATGGTTGTACCGGCACTGAAAAAATCGTTAGAACTTTTGAACCTAGAGTATATTGACCTATATCTTATTCACGCTCCGTGGTCGACAAAGCCTCATGTTCCAGGCGAAGGGAATGACACATCGGAACCCGACAATGATGGAGAAATTTTATCGGATGTTGATCCTGTGGAAACGTGGAAGGGAATGGAGGAATGCGTTAAACTAGGGCTAGCAAAATCTATTGGTGTATCTAACTTTAATAGCAAGCAGATTAAGGATATACTAGATATGTGCAAAATCAAACCGGTCACTAATCAAATCGAATGTCATCCGCTCCTGAATCAAGAGAAGTTTTTAAGTTTTTTGAAACAACATGATATGGTACTTACTGGATACAGGCCACTGGGAGGTGCAAACGGACTTCATCTTATTCTAGGGAATGATAAAGTTGTTCAGCTGGCCAAAAAATATAAAAAAACTCCAGCTCAAATCATAGTAAGATGGAACATGCAGCGAGGAATCGTGGTCATCCCGAAGTCAGGGAAGCCAGAACGAATCAAAGAGAACTTTGATGTGTTTGATTTTTCCCTATCTGAAGAGGACGTGAATAAAATCATGACTTTACACAATAACACTAGGTTTTGCAACCATACCGAGTGGAAAAATTCCAAGCATTTTTTCTTGCCAAGCGACTTGGAGTTCTAACGCAACTGGTAGTTAAGTGACATCATATACTCACTTTTTTCTTCCTAATATGGAATTTGTAATGAGCAGACAAAAATTAGAAAAGCGTTTCGACAACTGGTGGTTCTAATGAATATTGCTTGGTCAACTAACCATTTTATTAGGTAGTGAAATTGACTGCTTCATGAGCATCACTGATATGGAAATGGAGATACTCTCTCAAACAGAGATCACAGATCACTTTAGTCCTTGTTTTTGTAACGAATAACCATTGACATTATGATTTAATGAAACAGTAGTACCAGATCTATTTTGCTATGTTTCTATAACGACCGTTTTGTATTATCAGCATGCAATTTGAGATTTAAAATAATTAATGTTATTATATAGCAGATGCTGTTATTTGCCTGTTTATTTCTGCACAATACAGTACCTGAATATGCATTTGAAACAAAGTAGATTAACTCATGTCTGGGATTAGAATGTCTATTTATTATTTCCGAATCCTTTATTCCACACTGTCTGAAAATGGATGTAATTGGTAGCAATGACCTTTAACAAAATATGTGGATCATCCATCTAAATATGTTTTTCTGAGGAGAAATTTTTAAAATCACCGACTGATTGAATGAATATGAAGGAGTGAAATTTCAGCAGAAACAATAAAGTACACCCATCTGTGTTGCCACATATGAAAAGTATCAAATAGAATATATAAATGCTATCAACTTATTAGGAAATCTCAGACAAGTTTCTCAACAGTTAAAGGGATCGTATATACTCGTATTCAAGTTGCACCACCCCGTTTTGTCAGTGGTATCCCCGCTATTGACCAGTGTATATATCTCATTCTCTGTTACTATGCTTAGAAGGGGCATGGTATCCAAATATCGAAATCAAGAAACATACAGTCATTCCCTTCCCATTTTAAGTATTCAAAATAATGGCATTCCATTATTTTACACTGACAATGCAGTGAATCTCTATTGCATGGCATTAATTGTATTATTGTTGGTTGATTGATTGTTTCATTTCGCATCTAGGTGCTGTTGGTTGGATAGTTAGGTCTTATCAGAATTTTACATTGCCTTGCTTATTCGCCTACAGTGACTTTTTTTCTATGATTGTCTCAGTGTTACAGTGAGTTGGACGCCCTTTCATGTGTCATATTTCCAGGGAAAAAATCGTGACTTAACTACGAGCATATATGGTAAATGTTTCGGAACATGTATCTTGGAAAAAAAGTAACGAGTTAAAGAACCTGTAGTTAAAGCATTCCGAAACCCTTGGAGTAAGTTATGGCCTTGTGCAACCTCTCTTTCAGTTTGTCCCTGTTTCTGTAATCTGGAAGAAGTATTACATTGAAACAAGTGTGAGCCGTTGGTAAACGATCTGAATCCGGGCCGTTCTTGGATATCACCTGTATCGAATATATATAACGTATGAGCTGCAGAACGATACTTTTTATACAACGCTTGTCTGTATGTCGTTTACAAACCAGTTTAAGTTTTCCTAAACCACCCACGGGTGCTCTGTCGGTACCGGTCGTGAACTGCAGTAGTTTCTTTTTATCCTCGTCTGTCATTTCGTGAACCACTGACCAGAAATCTTTGATTGTAGTCGAGTTTTTATTGAATCCTTCGTATTCAGTGAATTCTTCCATCACTTTGAAATCATACTCCTTCCATGCAATTGAGAATAAAAGGAAATGAATTTAAAGAAAACTATTGTAGTAAACGATGGTTTATAGCAGGGGTTCTTAAACTTTTTTGGCTGCGCCCCCCTTTACATCTTTGAAAAACATTCACGCCCCCCCCTGACATAGATCGGAGCTTCCCGCGGGCCGCACAAATTCGGTTTGTGGGTCGCACTTGGCTCGCCGGCCGCAGGTTGCACACCTCTGGGCTAAATGATCAGTGCAAGACTTCCATTGATAATAAATAATCAGTAAAATTTTTAATTTTTTCTGAAACTTTTTACCTAAAATAAACTCACGCTCCCCCTGCAACTGCTCCACGCCCCCCCGGGGGGGCGCGCCCCCCAGTTTAAGAACCCCTGGTTTATAGTCATGAAACAAAACATTCATCAGTCACAGGAGAAGTGATACTAATTATTCGATCAAACGATAAATTGAACATGTGTCCATGTAAAATCTTACTAGCAAAGAAAGATAGAACGTTAAGATCAGTATAGTGGTCAAAAGTATATCACTAACTTGACTTCCACTGATTAGAATCTCCAACTCTTCAGGACTGAAGAGAGATTTCAGAGGTGATTTGGCCACAACTAATTCAAAACCCTGTCTGAATGCCTCAAACTGCTCGGAAATGGACTCGTTAAGCAGCCAATCTGCATACAGTTTCACATATTCCTGCGATACAATGAGAAACAAAATCACATTACTGTTAAGACCTATTCAAAACTTCCATCACCTCTCGGTTTCCATTTGTCACTGGTATGTTAGCTCCATCTTCTTTCAAGTTGTGTGACTGTTTGGTGCCAAACATATCACTGTATTCAACACTGAAAGTAGCCATCAAGTCTTCTTCAACATTACCATCATAGGTTAGGAGTTGGCTTAAACTTTGATACAATACCTTAAAAATAGAACCGGGTTCAAACATCAAGCTTTCAAATCAATGCCATTGAATAAAAACGTAATAAATTTGCAAAAGTTCGATAACTTTTTTTAATACTCAATTTATAGGGAGTAGAATTGTACAGAGAACTAGTGATGGTAATAATTGTGACCAAATAGTAGTGGAGAATACAACGATAAGGGGTGATGTTATGTCGTGATGATATACTGACATATAATGCTGGGAACGATGTGAAGGCCTAGTACCACTTCCTAAACATGATATTTAACGATGGATTGGAGACTGACATGATATATAGAGATAAGCTGAATAGCGAGGAAGGAGCAAACACATTAATTGGAAACATTTATAGCATGTGATGGAATCCACCAAATTACGGACTTACTACACTTGCTTAAAGCGAAGAACCTACCGGATGAGAATTTCTCATATCTTCGAATCGTCCCTTTTTTCTGAATAACTTCTTATAGACGACGAAAGGAAATTTGATATCCAGAATGCAGTTGTTATAAATCGCTAATCCCAGAACGATGCCGATGAGGGTGAATTGAGCTTTGGTTTCGAAAGAATGAAGATTGAACCAAAAAAGTTGAATGTCTTCATGGTAAGTAAACATGCCTGTAAGAAAAACACAGCGGTCTAATTACGGGAAATTTATTTCAAAGATGCATCTCACACTTTAGGCATTTTTCAAACCGTAATCTGGATTGAAAATCTGTTCAACGACGAGTTGGAAGAACTCTTTGGATACTCCTCCCTCATCGACCCCTTGCTCCCCTTCAAACTCAACATACAGCTGTTTTCTGAGATCTAGAGGGTTTTCTTCAGCTATCATTTCAAGCTAAAAGATCGAAATAATAAACTTAAATATTGGTGTGGTAATATATAATGTGTATCACAAACACTATATAGTTACACATATAGATGATTGATTATTCATGTATGATATGAATCACGCTTACCCTAACGAGAGCATCGTCTATAACGTGATCACGGCTAATCTTAAGCCTCAAGTATGGACTGAGCGTGGAACCTTGCAAAATGCTCTGCAGTACCATCATCCTTCTTCCACTAAGAAGTAAAACAACGAAACATCATTGAAAAGTTTTAAAAAGAACGGAAACACAGATCTACAGCGCTAACATCAGAAACACAAACATATGGCGTTTAAAAATGAGGGCCTTTAGGTTCATTTACACAATGATCAAAAACACAGGGTCACGGTTGATTCACCAATTGCCAATTGAAAACAGGCATTTATACATTCATATTTGACCTATATTTACTGAAGAAAAGCAACACTATACCTCTGCATTCGTATCTTGTTGTCAAAAAACAGATAAGTACTTTTGTTGACAGTGTTCAAGATAAATGGATAATGCATAAAGGTGAATTGATCCTTTTTTTCACCGTAATCCATGATGTGAATAGTGAATTCCCTGTACACCTGGATATACAAGACAGATATGTGACAGCAAGCAATTGAAAAGAAATCATGTAACCAAATATTTCCTGACGTACATCCAGCAAACTGTTGAAAAGTTCATTTGCAAACTCCTTGGTTGGTATCAGGGGTTTCAAACAGTCGTAACTGTTGATGCCGAGTTCGTTTTCGAGACCGTTGTTCCACTGACCAAAGCTGGCAAAGTCGTCCATTTCGTCATCTGAAATATGCAGGGATAACATCTCTTATTTAACGCACAGTGACAATCCTAAGTTCGATTTTAATTCGGGATATTCAGATAAAAATTCGTTATATCATTGTCTATGCTAGAAATTCAAACCTGTAGTAACAGTGGTGTAGATTTAGGTACTGTAGACTTACCTTGACCAAAACCTAAAGCAGAATACACATTTCTCTGATTAGTGGAAGGCTTCGTTTCGCTTTTCCCATCCTGCTCATGGTCTGCATTCCCTCCTAAAAGAGACGCATAGTACAAGATATTCAACGCCTTTACCGCAGATGTGATTGTCGTATTTTTGGAAAGCCTGAGTAAAATTGGAGAAACGTACTCTGCTGGTAGTTCAAAACTTACAATCTGTTGGAAAGAGAAATACAATTATAAAAGATTGAGAAATAGTTTCTAGTTTTTTTTTGACACTCCATGGGGGTCGACTTTGTAAGGAAATTCACCGTATATGTTATAAGTTGCTGAAAAGCTTCAACCATCCATTGCAACATGTCAGGAGCATACAACGACCAGTATTTCGCCAAATCCGCCTGGTACTTGACCGACAGAGAAGCTAGGGCCTTGCAAAAGCTTGGAAAAGCTTTTTCCTGGTAATCGAGACTATGTATCGATGGGTTTTCCAGCACAATGACAAAAACATTGAGATAATTTGGAATTTTTGAGGCTTCTCGCTTCAAAATGACCTCTGCAGTTGCAGATAGAGAATGTAAACTGTTAATCAGCGCGCTCTGCACGTGTTCCGAGATGGATAACTTGTGGTAAACTCGCCGCAAAGATTTCAAGTCTACAGTAATTTTTTTAGGGCTTTTTAATGTTTCCGTATCTATTATATCGTCTGATACTTTTCTAATTTCTTCCAAAGGTAATCCGGAGCGTGGAGGACAGTCCACCGAAGTCCCTTGCGACTGTGTGCTACTGGATCCGGGCTCGTTCTGCAGCAGACTGCTAAAGAAGGAGGAAAAACGCTGCGATGAAGATGCTGTGGACGAAGAGTCGACAACTTCCATCGAAGAAGATCCAGGTTGATCTACTTCCATTTTATCATCTTCCACACCCATGACTACGTCTTTGTGCTCTTCGGATGCCAAGTACTCCTCAGGTAATTGAAAGCTCCTTAATAGTAGAAAATATATAAATCATCCAACATCAATTCTTCATAGAATAGATGGATTTATTTGTCATGATTTCAAAATCACCTGCTCAAGGCTTCAATATCAGAGAAGACTTTACCGATCATTCTAACCAGCGGTGAATACGGGGATCCGTTTTCTTTTTTCCCGCTTGGATTTTCATTCTCCTCTGCCTTTTTGCACATCTCAATACATTCATCAATCATTTCTTCTGTCAGATAGTCTATTTCTGAGAAAAAAATGTCAAAAGATTCACTGCACTGCACTTCAGTCATCTAGTAACATGTAAACTTTAATATGAACCAGACAAAGGAACGTGACTCATATGAATTGTAATTTCTTGATTAAACAAACAAACTTTTGGAACTTTGATATATCTTCTCTAGCATGACTACCCAAACCACACAGCACTCTAAGTCTGATAAATGTTATTCAGAAGTTATGACATATCTCCATGAATCTAACTTTTCAGTTTGCACTACTTTTGAATTAAATAATCATTCCTGTTCTATGTAATCATTGCGATTCATTTGTGTTTGATCCCAGGTGGGTAAGAAGCATTCCAAATGCATTAAAAGTGTATTAAGTGTTGATTAATCATAACTCACTTTTGACTTGGTCCTTTTTTTTCTCTGTTTGTTTTGATGTTTCTTTGATCATAGATTTATGACTTTGTCTGATTTTTGACTTTTCCGCTGGTGGAGTAACAACTGAAGCGCTTGCATATTCGGGAGTAGTTGTCATACTCAAGACTGTAGTCGACTGACGGGCATCGGTTAGTTGTGTTGAACCGCTTGTGGATGCATTCAATGCGTCTCCTTCGGCTTTAGATGATTCTGTATCACTCCTAGCATTCGCATTCGCTCGCACTTCACTTGTAGATTGATTGGAGGAAGTTGTTGTATCCATAGGTGTGCTTTCTGGGTGATATAGATGTGATGTGGTTGATGACGTTGTTGGTTGAAGATTCTGTTCTTTCGTAATGATGGCAGATGAAATATTGTAACACATTTCAGCTTTCTCTTTCAATAGCTGGAGTGCCTGAGAAATCAATATAACACAATATGTAATTTATAAAAAGAGGCCTCAGTATAGATTTATGTCGAGCAAAATGTATTGATTATGGCAAACATCAGTGAATTAAATTGAGAGAAATATACATCATTGAATAATTTGAAGTAAATCATCCATTGAAATGAAGTTATTTGACCAAAAATATATGACACATTTAATACATGAAAAAGTACACTGAAGATAAACTGTAGTTCGACAAAAACTCATGTTCCAACGAATGCCGCGAATATTGAGTCTAGTAAATAGAATTGTTATGTACTTGATTTCCAGCCCATGACAGTCAAGAGAGCATTCCGAGAAATCACCCTTAAATGGCAGCAAAATAGTTTTAGCTATGCTTGATTTTTGTCTTCCATTTCATTACTTCTCACAGCATTCACTTACCTATGCTTATACAGCCGCTAATATTACTGTTTACTATAAAACGATTCAACTCGGTAGAGGTCCCTTGAACAAGATTCAAGCACACTCTGGATATCACAATTGTTGTTCTCTTATCATCTTGTAACATCATGTGTTTTATTTATAGGCTCCAATTACCAAACAGAATTATTACTATTAGTAAGCCTAACCAATCTAATCGTATGAAAGGGAGCGATACACAAGCTCAGTGGGATACAGATTGAAGTCATACCAACCTTAACTGCCGCTTCATTCCCAGACATCTGTTTCCCTCCTGGATACGAAGCACAGTTGGGATTGCTGCAATTGGCACGTTGACACCCTTTGGTCAGCTGGAAAAAATATTGTTCAATTTTTTTTCGAATGCTCTCCTGATGTTTCGTGTTCCTGTTAGTCGTCCGATTTGACATGCTGTTGGACTGGTGTTCCTTCTGACCTCCCAGAACTGACAAGGCTGCGTTTACACTTTCAGGGATACCGTTGAGGTTGTTATTGGATTCCAAGTTTTCAGATTCCTCTCTTGATTCAAAACAAATAGATAACCTTTAAATGCTATATAACAGGCGAATTTACAACAGCTTTACCTCGTCGATTTATCATCCGTGGAACTCATTTGTACAGGCTAAGCAGGTTCGAGAAGAACTATTTTAAAAAGTAGATATAATTTCGTTTATTGTAGAATATCAGTATACCATAGAAAAATCAGAAGTTTACTTTACATTACTGTTAAAAATGAAGCGACATTTAAATCCTGACAAGACGGACGTGCAAAGCATTTCAATACGACATGACGTCACTGATATTGCAAAATGCAGAAACCTCAAAACCCTGTATTACCTTTCGACCTCGTTTCATATAACTGTAGTAGGTAGAGAACGGATATTTTTTTTACAATGTACTTCATATCTGTGATTTCTTCGACTATCCGACTCTTGAATCACGAAACAGTCGGATTAACAATTGACATAACAGTATTGGCGATGGTTCAAAACATTACGTCAGTTAAGTGTCTATTAACTGGAAAGTCCAGTGTTTTACGTATTGAAAATCCCTAACTTGTTCAAACGGAGACGTTCTTTTGCTGTTAAGATCATTTCTCATCAATTCTTGGCCATAGATTCAGGAATAAGATCATATTATTTGAACCACTGTAACCGATAACAAAAACATTCCTTGAAAATTGTAAAACCGGAACCGAACCGAACCACTTCCGAAAATTCAACTGGCCACAATGTTTTTTCGAATTGAAAAAATATATTTGTCCACCAGCGAATGTTAGGCCTACGCTCCTGTTAAAATAAATAAAGCAATTATCGATATGGGCTTTCTAAAATCTATCTTGGGTAACAATCCTTCTTGATGCAAAAGGTTGTGCGACATTTGAGAAAAGATACAATCATTACATCCCGATACTGTGCTCACCAACTGTATGAGATCCTGCGTACAATACTGTCTCTGGAAATAATGTCAGTAGTAATTCTTGTACACAAAAGTAGTTAACCAAACTTTACAACAAAGAAGATACAGCACCGATGTACTATATGTATTGCATCAGAATAGTTTTATTAAATTTTATTTGACACCATATCATCCAAAATGTCTTTAACTATGGTTTGTACAATTCTTGTATGGGCTTTATAGTTACTTATTTCAAGAACTTTAGCAACTACAACTGTCACAGCTTTTTTGTTCCCCGATTTCTTGTGCTGTCCCAGTCTGTACTTTCGAATAATTTGCTTGGTATCTATCATGGTCAACGCTTCCATACACAGTTCACGGATNGTTTTACGTATTGAAAATCCCTAACTTGTTTGAACGGAGACGTTCTTTTGCTGTTATGGTCATTGCTCATCAATTCTTGGCCATAGATTCGGGAATATGATCAAATTGTCATATTATTTGAACCACTGTAACCGATAACAAAAACATATTCTTGAAAATTGTAAAACCGGAACCGAACCGAACCACTTCCGAAAATTCAACCTGTCACAATGTTTTTTCGAATTGAAAAAATACATTTGTCCACCAGCGAATGTTAGGCCTACGCTGCTGTTAAAATAAATAAAGCAATTATCGATATGGGCTTTCTAAAATCTATCTTGGGTAACAATCCTTCTTGATGCAAAAGGTTGTGCGACATTTGAGAAAA
>QXVX01007817.1:0-104423 GCA_013436065.1 Halocynthia aurantium
AAGGCCAACGGGCGAATATAATCAGATGGCCTTGCTGGAATTTACATAGTACAGCTCTCCCATTGGACCACATATGTCCTTTCTAATACAGTTTTTCGGTTGAATGCTCGAATCGTATTTTCAATTAAATTACCAAGCACCTAAATCACATTCACACGAATAAACACAACTAGTGAGGATCATTCATCCCATTCGAACCCGAATGGAGCCCGTCCCCAGGATTCGCTCATGCATTATTGTGAAAGCATCTGGACACTGGGTTTTCTTTGTTCGTGCATTATCTTGGGATGCAGCTAGACTCACCCATCATCATACGTCAGTATATCATCACCCTTTATCTTGTCGTATTTCCCATTAATATTGACTTCCAAGTATTACCATCATTAGTTGCCTATAAAATTCTGTCCTCCTATGGAACCTCCGTACCAAATTTAGTGAAAATCCGTTAACGCCAAACTTTCGGGCATATAAATTCTTTATCGAATGGTTTCACAACATGCAAGATCTTATTCTTTTTTCCCCTGCGAGCCAGAAAATGTAATCGTTTGTTTTCGCGTATGCGAGCTAGATCAATGAGGTAATGGCGAACGAAACCGCTAATTCCCAAATTTAAAGATATATGATGATTAAGTGAAAGACCAGAGTACGAAGATTGGACTTCGAACCAAACATTTCTGAGAATTACAACCTTGTTTTAAGATATGCTAGCAGCTAGCATATTGAATGTTAGACGTTGTTATTGTCATGAAACCCAACAATCTCTTCCTATATATATATAGTAGAATATTATATGGGAGAAGGAGTTGGTTTATTCGTTCGCTATAGGAAACCAAACGGTTGAACCGATTTGAACTAAATTTGGTGTCGTGGCTTGGAATATCCCGAGATTGCGGTGGCGTTATTTTATGGCAATGCCCTACCGGCTTGGATAACACGACGAACATAACAATAAACCGGTTCCTCGCAGTTTCAAACGTCTTAATATCATTAAATTTTGATGTCACAAATCTGGATAAATACCCATAAGAGAAAGGTTTATGCGGGATTTTGAACGAAAATAATGTTTAACTGCAGTTGGGTTTCGGTCTTAAATTGGTTATCAATAATTAACTATTAAATTCAAGATGAAGAATCGAATTAGTTATACAGATGTAGAGTCAAGATTGTACACGCGCATAAAGAGGCAAGGAGAGGCAAGGAATATTCATCATCATCACCTCAAGCGTTTGACAGCATACCCGACATTCCTTAACTCTAGTCTCCGGGAAATTTCAAAATAACTGTGAATCAGTCTGTCTTCAATTTTATATAGTAAGCGAGTACAACTGATAATGTATGGGCGTATGAAAGTACGCCTACATTCGTGCTTTTGGTCACGTAGTCACAGACACTGATGGCAATTACGATGACACCACGACAGCGACCGATTATGGCAACATGCGAAAATGACCACGAGACACTCTCTCTCTCAACTCAAATGATCAATTCAATAGAGCTATTTTAGGAAAATAAACATGCCATTCCTTCCCTCAGATATTCCGCATACAGAAATAGAATTCAGGATTGTTGAAAAATTGAGGATAAGAATGAGGAAAAAATGTCAGCTCGATACAATCAATATATAAGAGCTTTAAGCCCTCTGAAACAGAGGTTCAAGATACAGTCATAATGGTCAGATCACAGAGAAAAAAAACAGCTCAATATAACATCGTGCTATTTCAAATCCCCCCATTCAATTCTGCCTGATTTTGATTTGAAACTCGGTTGATTTCACTTCACAAATATTAAATTTAATGTAACGTACTTTTCGCAGCCCTGGAGACAACTCCCTTTTAAGTTTTATGAATTAAATGGTCGAGTATAAGTACTTTTTTATTCCTATTTATACATTATCAACACAGTGCAACTAATGTGCTTTAAATAGGATTCTCGTCATAGTCAATTTACAGAAGAATGAGGACTTCAACAGTAATCAAACTCAAACGAACTACTTTGTACTTCAGATTTACAGAAATATGGGTTAAATCTCTATAGTCCGGCTACTGTGGCACTAAACCCTTGACAGAAACAGAAACTGACGTCTAAGACACCACTTATGCCCTATGTTTAACCCCAAGCTTGCCAGCTCATTCCACAAACATGTTTCAGTGTTATTAAGGGTGGAACAAGGCTTGAAACAGGCAATAATTTAACTATCGAATCTTCCAAGTCAAAATGATGAAAAGGTTTTACCTTTTGCACAACTCTTTGGTCTCCGGCATGAAACCCTGAAGCTGAATATATGGAATTGTTTTTTAATCTTAATCTCTTTCCAAATCACGAGAACTATTCATTATGAAGCTCAAGATTGTACTGCAGTCAACTATACTTAATATGCTAAGTAGGCTTTCAAACGAGGGTGCTTAAGATTAATTAAAGTATAAACTCTTGAACAATATTGTGGTGAGATTATATATTTAACAATACTCGACGAAAGGAAAGTTTCATGCACGAACTGTCTACAAATGTTATGCTACACAAAAGGAAGCTTCTTGAACTTTTCTAGCATAACATATATCGTAATACCAACATTTCTTGAATGAAGCAACTATTATTATCTACAGCTGATGAAAATCAATCGTCCGCAATTCCATTATTGCAGGAACTTTTTCAACGGAACAATAAACTGGTCCACAAGGACATTGCCTAGAACACACGACTTGGAGAAAGCACTGCTCGTTGAAATGGCGTTTCATATTTAGGATTTGAACGTTATCATGGGAGTTCTGCAATATTTCCAACGATTCCCGTAATCAATTAATATTGTATCGACAGAATCAAGAAGATGATTCCAAGCAGGGAGAATTTTGACGAATAATGAATACAGATGAAATGCCAATCGACAATAGTTGCCAATGGGGCTCCAGATTTGGCAGTAAACGCAAACTTGATGAATGAACATTATTCAAACTGCCAAAAGTCGATATACCATTGATATAATATTTCTCATATATACGTTTCCACATCCTCATAAATCAGCACCTTATGTGACATTGCTTACAACTTTCCAAAGTATTTTTGCACTGTAACTACCGTTTAGGTTTATCATAATCAACTAGTTACACCAAGTAAGCTTCAGTTGACTTTCTCACTGTTTTCAAATATACAGGACATGGACAAAACGACAACAAATGAACAACCAAGTATAGCAAAAGCGACATAATAAATTAACCGCGAGGTTTTCTTACGGATTCCTGTTTAATGTCTAAATATGTAACGAACGTAGGGAACTTCTACGTCTTCGCCGTCTTGATCGTTGCAGCAAATCTCGAACACGAGAGCTTTTTCGTAAGAACGGATTTTTTTCTTCGAAACCTTTTGAACGACCTCGCTTAACCTGCGACAAAGAAAATTTTCGATAACTAGCTCAGGAGAGCGCGTGTAAAGCGTTCAATTGTAGATTATTAGAATGAATCAAAGTACATATCAAGGCATGCTTTCCACAATAAACATTCAAGATGATGTCCAATCGGATAAGAGTCCGATGCAGCATAAAGAGACAAGAAAAGGGCAAAGAACTAGGACCACTATTCAACTAACAGGAACTGTCAATAATACATTCATACATCTCCCACACGTGTACGTGCAGTATGTCGGGTAGAGAGAACAAAGAGTTTGAGGGAAAATCACAAGAGAGCTATAAATAGCTGAAGCTAGTCATATTGACGAGATACGATATCATTCATCACTAACATGCAATATTAATATAAATACAGACTACTTGCTCAAACTGTCATAGGGAGAGAGATTGAATTATGAACTATGACCTTAGGGAAGTGTTTGAGCTAAATGCTGAAATACAAATACACCGATTGTGTAAGCAGCATCATCCAAACGAGTCGTCTTATTTTCTGTAGATATCCCATAATTTAATTATTATTTCCCATAGTTACGTAAGTTATTATTTGGCATACAACACCACAACCAGTTATAGTCAATATAACAACATATGTCAACACGACACGTCTACGGAGCCCTGATCGTAATGCACTGTCACTGTGTTTTTCTCATCAAAATTTGCCAGCATTGCCTAAGAACTCAGACCACACAGTCAGGCTAGATCTCTGACTGAGCACTGTATGGTACACAGCATATGTTGACATTACCAATACTACTGTACCCAGTACACCTTGAAGCCTACTTGCAGAACTTATTTCATAATAACTTGAAGCCAAATAATGAACAGGCTAACTTGAATTACTTTCAAAATAAAATGTAGCAAATAAAATTAAAGTCTCACCTGGTGGCCATTCTATCCTTACGTTTTGCAGCTGGCATGAAGAATGAGTAGAGCATGGCGACATTCTGTGAAAGCATGGTTATCTCAAGCTTATATTCTTTCTGGAAATACTCCATGAAGTCTCCCAGGGTCATTTCACTATGACCATCCTTTGCTAGCTTAATCCCATCCACTTCAAATCTGTCCCAGAGGGTCCATTCCGTATCGTAATACTGTAAAATTCAAAAAGGAGATAAATTTGTGGTACATCTGCATGACTCGACATTACATAGTACTCAAAATTTTGCTCGCTTACAAACCTTCAGTTTTGCAGCAGGCAATGGCTCAGAAAATCCGAAGAATGGAAGAGCAAGGTTAACAAAACCATTTTTATACGATTCCAATTTTTCATGTCCTTGGATTATCTAAAAGTGTGGAAATTATATACAAAGATATTGAACACAGAACCAATCATAATATCATAAGATCCTTCTTTCAAATCTATTATATCTTTTATCTGTTATCTCTCACAAAATTGCTGAATTGTATGATTGGATTATTAATTCTATCAGAAAATATAGAGTAAAAACTTTGCAAGTTGCAATAAAAAATCCATCAAGAGTGAAGTTATATTTTACTGGGATACTTCTCAATCATACCAAGACATATTGCATACCTTATAAAGCTCAAGACAAACCAAACCGACAACAAGCGAAGTTGTAGTGGCGATAGCTGGAATGATTTTTCCTGCAATAAGTTTGCTTTTGTGACGATCTGCTGGAGCAATATCGTAGTTCTCTGCCCGTAAATTAGAAGCAGCGACAATGAAATCCATGTGGTAGTTAGTGTCATCATCCTAATGCAACACAAGGTTTTAATTGATGGGAGAACAAACAATTTTTTAAAAATAGTATTTAGTTTCATAATGGTGAAGAAATTTATTCCCATTTTCATCTCAATAAAATCAGTACACCTATTGGACTGATTCATCGTCTTTTTGCATGTAATAATGTTGCAATCAGACATACCATGTTTAGTGCCCAGAATAATTTAGCTAATATGCTTGACTGTTCAAGGGCAAAAAACAATGGTTCGATAGTCCAATCAACCAAAGTCCACAATGTATATGAATATCTAATGTGCCAATGTTTCATTAACACTATGGACAATTTTCCACCCGAGCTGTGCACACAAGTTGGTTAGTTTTCAAAAATAATGGTAAAAATAATAATTATACTTATTGCATTCAATATGCATATAGTTTTTTGCACCTCCTGCACAACATATGTTTTTTTGCTACACCGACTACTAATATACGAAGGAACATTTACTATATGTATGCAACCTATCAATGGTTTGGTGAAGGAAGATAATAAAGTATTTTCGAAGAACTCTCAAACTTTCTCCTAAGTAAGTCACAATACCTTTTCAAAATCAATTGGAATCATTTTAAGTTTTCCAAAGGAATCTCGAGATGGGAATGATGATTTAATCGTCTCAAACTTTCCTTCGTCAAACATTGAGGAATGAGACTGAGCTTCAGAATCAGTGGTTGCTAAAACAATATAGTAAGTTAAGAACATTTCTTTGGCAATAAATTCAAGATTCAGAGCACCAGAAAACATGCCATCAGTTGTCAAGAGTTGTAAAAAGATAAACTGACCTATTTTGACATCAGATCTAGGTTTGAAAGAAACTACCATCACATTGGGAAGAATTTCTTTGGCAACAGTTTCACGACTTGCTCTTTCCTTGATTCCGTACATCTCTGCCCTCAGGTTAGCAGCAGAGTAAACATACTCAAAGTGAGTATTCTGAGAGAATAATGTTGAGATCATAAGATGTGTGCTGCTAAGTAAACTTTAATACACAACTTCCTCAATTGACAAGGATTCGCTAACGAGGTCACAAAGTTACGAGTACTTAGCTTAAGCAATGCTTAGTTTTAAGAGTGAGTTTCATGAACAGAATTGACTCTTTAATCGAGGAAGTGGTGATTTATACTTACATTGCTGGTGTCAAATTGCAAAGCATGGGGACATCGTTTTGGACCAGACCAGAACAAAGCACCGGAAGTTGTTGTTTGATCCGGAGGGAAATTATGGAGTAGCTGAGAGATATTGTTATGATATTGATCCTGTAAAAGGTTTATGAAATTTTAAACTTGGGGATTTGATTCATGCAGAGACAGAAACCCCCCCAAAAAACAGGCTTTAAAACAAATGGACGTTGCTCCGAGCTTGTGAGGAGTTTTTATACCTGGAATCGTTTTCGAGCCCACTTCACACAGTCTCTGAAATTCTCAGGTCGTTCAGTCACCAGCCCAGTCTTTACGACCTCAAGGGTTAAGACAGGTTCTATTCCCGGGAGCTTCTGGGTCCTTTCGTAGAATTTAGCATCGGTCAGGAACTGATTGATGGTTTCTGCAGGCTGTTTGAACAAGCCTTCGAATTCATCACGAGCCCACTGATAAGTAATAGTGAAGGTTATTAAATTATTTTCTCTGTATTAAACAAGGCAATTGGGACTATAACAAAGATCTATATAACGGATATTGTGATGGACTTACGTACTCCCATACAGAAAACCAATAGTCACCACGGCTATTACGTCAAACTGTGAAATTGTAGTAATAAGAAGCTTCATTGAAGAGTAAATATACCTGTAGCGTGTGTTCTATCGCATTAGGAAAATTCTTAAGAGTGCATATTGGGATGGATTTTTCAGGTGGATCTTGAGAAGATGAGTATGATTCAGTCATGGAAGGGAGAACGACCTGCACGTTGCATTTTGTGCCCAAGGTTCCTGATTCGAGCAGAGGTTTTCGATAATAGACGCATCTACGGTCCATGTAGACTCCTGTAAAAAAATTGTGAATTTTATAATGCTACTAGCAAAGTGACCTGCCTTTAATAGAGAAGCTTTTGTGTAGACATAGACCAGATACATATTTTAACCATGAAAAACTCGGAAGGATTTCAATCCAGACCCAAGTTTCCATTGTTTAATGCATAATTCTGAGTATTATCTGCTGGACCTCGGTGCGAAATTCGTCGAGAAACGGCGAAGTTGTTCCAAAGAAACATACAGTACATAAAGTTAATACAATAGTTCATTCTTACTTGCAGTAACATTATCAAGAGCATTGGCCACACCATCAATCGCTTCAAAGAAATCGTCATTGTAAACTTTTTCTGTCTCCGGTCCGACCCTGTCCTGATGAGACGTGATACGTACTCTAGGATTCATTTTCTTGACCGCTGCTGCAGCACAATCAGATTTCAATTTCTAGTTAAACAAGAAAGAGATATGATGGAAAACATGTAGCCAATGACTTGTAGACTAACATGGTCTGATACCTAATAATGTGATCCTTATATAAACCAAGTAAATACTAATTTCAAGATTATTTTATATTACTGATGACCTCTTGCAAATGAAGTTGAATTATAACTTACCTGGACATCCCACGGTCTAAAGAGAAATTGCCTATTAAGATTTGATTTTTCAATGATGTCCATATCAGTAATGGTGATGCGACCACCATCCTTGCCTATTGATAAAAACATAATAAATAGAATTGAGGGAACTAAATTAGATAAAATGGCTCGCAACCTGGTGACTTACCATCTTTTGGTTGAGCAGAACCCAAACCAATCATAGAAAAGTTCTTGAGAAGTTCACACCCGATAGCACCTGCACCAACAACGAACCATTTCTGGCCTTCTATTTTCTGTTGAAATTCGTGACCAAACACAGCAACTTGCCCGTCGTACCGATCGTTTGTCTAAGCAGATTTTAAAGAATGAAGATTGATTAAGTCAGATACTTAGTAATGGCATAGTTGTCTATTCCAATTGAATTCCCCCTATGGAAAAATGCTTATATAACAGCATACACTTGCTAATAAATAAATAAACCTATAGAGTTTACAGAGGTTCATATACAGACACTTCTAACACATTAAAAAGAAATATTTTGCTATGCTGAAAATCGTGCTGGATAATTGATGTTCAACCTGCACACACATCACTACTGAAACAATGGAACTATTCCAGGAATGTTATTCTTGTTTTGATCATACCATTTTGCATGTTTCTTCAGTCAACACTACCTCATCTTCCTCTGGTAGACATTCGAGTGCATCGAAATACAGGTATTGTTTAATGGGGTTGAACTTTCCACTGCATGCCTATGAAAAATAACATTGAAATAGTGATGGATGAATTGACTTAAATAACATCACCATGAAAAATAGCAAGGAAATAATTTTAGAAGCATTTCCATTAATGATTTAATATTTATTATTAGTAAAGGTAAAAGAATAATAATAACAATGTATATCATAATAGTTATCAAATTCTACCTATTTAAAATAAAATTCATTTTTTAAACTCCTTACCTTCATAACTTCTTGTGCAGTGATACTTCCAATCACTGCTTGCATAGGACAAAGATCACCACGGGCACCGAACGACAATTGTTTGACAATTTTTTCGTCAACTTTCTCCAGTTTTGCATCGTCACGGAGAGCAGAATTTATTTCTTCGCATATTTTCACCATTTCTCCAGCATCATCCTACGAATACGTGAGTTACCAGTAAGTAATGAAACAGCAAAATAAGCCCTAATCCACCATTACCTTGTTTTTTATTTTTGGAAGTAGATTATGCTTTGCCACAAACTTATGAATTGCATGAAAAGCAACATGGAGCTGTCCCGGAGCTTCAAACTTAGCAAAATCAGTCATTACAAACTCAGGTTCCATCATGGCTTCCCTTAAAGATTTCTAGAAAAGTAAAAATTACAGATCATCATGGCATTTTGTATTCTACTATGAATCAATGCGAGTTCAGTTATAAAACCAAACATAGACCAGACCAATGCACGTAGGAGTAAAATATTTTTGTCCAATGTCCACAAATCGTATATAAGTAAGTTAGTTATAAAAAAAAATACATGTTTACTTGTATTTTTGTCTAGCCGTATACTAAAGAATATTTCAACTCACAAAGTCAATTTGAACAGGCATTTTAACTTGGGTCGCGACACCTCCGCTCTCATAGTCTCCAAGACCTGCAACATCTCCGATCGTGAAAGTGTACGGACCGAGGACTTTGATCTTACGAGGTTCACAATTGTTCAAAGCTGTCATTCCCTGAATCGTTATAAATTAGAAGAAATAACATTGGGAAACACTATCTAATAATGTCGCACATTCTGGGATCACTGTAGCATAATTAATTCAGTGGAGGAGAGTAGCTTGCTCAGCATGCCTCTTAGTATCAAAATTTACATGTATTTTTCAGGAGGGATTACGTCAACTCACTTTAACTTCTGTGAAAGTAACGTAATCACCCGATTCAAATCCGTGCCTTGTTTCGTCCATGCAGGTGACAACACCTTCGCCATTATCCTTAGAAAAAAACGAGATAATGATTTTAGGCAAATGGAAGCCTACTAAACTTTAATGCAGAGCTTTGTATTAAATTAATGAAGCAGAAAACATAGATGAAATGTATGTAACAGCAAGCAATAAATTTATATTATCTTATTCGTACCTGGCAGTGGAAACACAACACTTACATTTTTGGTCACAGCAGATATCATGACACTCATTACTGACTCGCCATTCGTATCATAAACAGTGAATTTCTTTCCGAAATCGCAGAAAATTTGTCCGAACAGGCCCTTGGTGTCGCACACGATAAATTTGATTCCTTTGCTGTGGCAAAAATCATTAATGCGGAACTGCTCTTCAAGGGGTGAGTTTGTCAACACAACCACCTAAAAAGTAGATATTGATTATATTTCAATAACGATCTATTGAGAGACAAAGGCAAACACAAAGCATATTGATGACTGATAATGTATATCTTAAAATTCTTGATATTAAATCATTCATTCATTAAATCTTTCGCGGTCCACATACCCTAAGAAGAACAGGCAGTCAGCTGGAACACCCTACTCGAATTTATTACGGGGCTGAAAATTACAGTGAAAAGCTGGTGTGATGAAAATTATTTAACATGATCCCCGACCTAGTTAGCAATCGTACCTCGAGTTCAGCTCAGTCTAGACAAGCACTAATATGCCTAAGCTTTTTTCAGTCATCTATGGATAGATTCGATGCGATCTATCTTTCCTAACTATCTGGCTCATGATCAACAGTCAAGGATACACCAAGCAGGTTTGCTGCTTTAACATCGGATCTGTGAGAAATTTATATCGCCCACCTGAAACTGAGAAAGGAAATCGTCAGTCAGTTCTCCAGTGTGCGCATTTACTGGCACATATGAATTCAGTTCTGCAATTTTAGTTGCGGACACTTCTGCACGGTTCTTCCCTATTTCCTCTTCAGAAAGAAAATACTGGGAAAAAAATTACATAACTCACTCAGAATCAAAACACAAAACATGATCTAAAACATCTCGTGTGAAAAACAAAAACTCACTTGAGAACTAAGATCAGTCATGGTGGCATTCTCATTGTCATGTACAGTCAGTGATTTTACTCCACTGAGCACAATGTTCTTTGCGATTTCAACACCAAGACCTTTCATTCCACAGATCAAAATGTTTGACAATGCCATTCTTTTCATGGCTGCATGGCCCAACACATATCTACATGGAAGGAAATCATTTATTCCTAGTTTGTAGGCACCTCAAAAACCAAAGGAAATCAAAAATCCATTGTGTGGTGTTTGTACTGGATAATTACTTCATGACACACAGAATGAGCAACACTAACATTCAAATCTTCCTATCGATCTAATTTTGAATGTACAGTTGACTTGTAGATAATATTATCAATCAGGTATTGCAATCAGTATCAATTGGTCGCAAAAATATTCACATCCCATTCATATCCCTTAATGTTATCTGCCAGTTATAATATCAAACAGAGNAACTATGTGTTGGTAAATACATTGCAATGGATCTTACTGTCTTCTGGCGCGGGACATTCGCGAGCCTGGTGTCCATTTTCACCACAGCGAAAACAGTAATCGCTGCGGCTCCTTCCACGACGTTGCGGAGGTCCACTATAATCGTTACCTTCACCTAGAATAAAAATTATGACATTACAAACTCACCTACTATACTACTGAACATAGCTAATTATCTATCAGGGGCAAAGACTCTCATTAGAATATATAGGATCTCGAGAATATTTTAGAAAAAGATGGTACATTTCAACTACATATGACGAAGACAATAAAACAAACAACATTCAGGTGAAAATTATTAAAAACATCAAGTATTTGATCACAGTTAGTTTAGGTTTCAAGGATGTATATATTATATATAATAAAAACTATAAAGTTATAGTGTATAAACATTAGCCATATAACTTACTTTTGCAATCCCTGGCAAAGTGTCCAGCCTTGCCACAATTGAAACAATTATCTAAAGGAAAAAAAATCATTCATAAACCATATTTAAATGATAAACGTTAACGAGCTATAACAGAATAAAAAACAATACCATTTTTTCCATAGTAACGTCCACCACCACCACCACGGCCTCCTCTGGTTCCGCCGCCACGTCCACGTCCTCTGCCTCTACTACCGCTTTCGTAGCTCGACCGGCCGTCTCTTGGCTCAGCGTCGGGGCAGTCGCGGGACATGTGCCCTATTTCTCCACAGGTGTAACACTTGGTTGGCCGTCTTGGCCTATCATCACCACCACCTCCAGTAGGACACTCACGGGCAAAATGACCCTGCTCACCACACTTGTAGCACTTATTTCTGTCGTCGCTTACACGCCCCGGCATTTTTCGATATTATGATTTATTACTGATTACAGTTAATGTTAACAGATCTCAAAAATGTCTAGATAATGATACAAAATTGCAATTCATTTTTTTTCATATATTTGGATATTCCATCAGATTCTTAGTACACCGAAACCAATGTGTAAATCTGATAACTTACTGATTACAATATAGAAATAAGTACACTACTCAGCGGAACATGCTTCAGATTTTAAAAGTATTAGATCCAAGTATAACGATAAATAACAACAATGGGTAACATAGTAAGTCCAGTCCAGAGCAAAAATTCAAAATCCTATTAAAATATAAATAAATATAAATACATCTGCTATCCCAGGCTCTGATAACTTATATATTGGTAACATTAACAAACTAATCAATATACACACATGCAAAGAAGATTCGGATCCAGTATGTACTTAACACAGTTCACAATTAGATTGATCCAGATTTTCCAATGGGAGCATTACAAATCAAAGCAACTGACTCTGTTCTGGTAAATGACGGCATTCGCCTCACCCTTGCAACGCAGCGACTCAACGTATTGCTATCAAACCTCGCGATCATGGTAATTAATAGGAACCTAATATCACTAGTACGCAATTGAAAACAAGCTTCAAACGAAACCATGTGTTCGCGCTTTCCGAATCGATCATAATTTCAGTGCAAATTTGAACACCTAGGTTGTAAAAACACGCGGCACGGCACGAGCTGAAGTTTCGCAAATACGTTCCAATTTTACTGAACGCTTATTTTCACTTAGCTCTTTATAATCCCCTATTTCTATATCTGATCATTTCCATGGAAAACTCTATTTTATCTATTTTCAAAACGTAGTTCCGCCCTCACCTTACTTCTGCGACAGTTGGTGACTAACTACGTCATTCCATAGTTTAATTATACTCACGCTTTTTTTGCACACGGCACTAGAATTTTTGATGCGATATTCTCGCCTGTTTATCGCTCCCCGCGCCACTAATACGCACCTCAAACCGATGTAAAACCGAACTGTGCATTCTATGACTAAAGTAAAACATGTTGCAGAATGTTTTTTGCTTATTTTCGTGGAACACGTCGCTAAAATGACAAAATTTCGACATTGAATAGACCCACGTGGTTTTGCACACGGCACTCTTCTTCGGCGCGCTTGTCATAAACAAGTGTCAAGCGAGATTTGAATATTCTGCAGTGCTAAAGCCTTTGCAACCCCCTAGGCGTTTGTAACAGTTTATTTGCGTATACACAGAATGGTATAGGTAATTACTACTATCACCTAATCACACCATTGATGCCCAAAGCCAAATGATTATACAGAATTTCCTTCCACACGGAACCTCAGTAAGTCACGCACGATTTCCGAATTTTACTCTACGCAAGAGGCCACCTTTGAGTTCTCGTTTGAATTTCATTACTTACTCCGAATCTCTCGTGACACACGAGTCAATTCGGGTCAAACATTTGTAATGCATGTTGCAAAGTTGCTTTTGCATCTTACTTAAATACTAACAGAAGCGCCGACCCTCACATTGTAAAAGAAACTACATTCTGTTCATTGCAACTAATCTATCACCGCACAATTCAACCGCAGTATCGATCGACACTAAAGATGAGTGCCATTCAAACATTCATAGCGCAGCTCTAGTGCTATAGAAAACTAAAAGCGCTGATTGAAACTTAAGTTATTTCAATGACAATCCAAGCGTAGGGAACAATAATAATGAAATTGTTCATTGTAACATAGCAATGAACTATTGCATTCGAAAAGTGTGATAATGGTAGCCCCCTGTGGTACGGTTATCAGTTCGCGGGCAAGCGTGTTGCATGACGCATGATTTTTTATAATAAATTGTAGAAAATTATAGAAACAGTGATTAATCAGGATTTCCCCAGGAAACGATAAAAATGACGAAGGAAGTGGAATTTGCCCCCATCCGGCCCCTGGATGACTATTTAACGTCGAGATTCGGTCTCCCAGATTATCAAAATAAGGAGAGATGGAATTATCGGATCGTTAACAATCTGCTTTTTTACCAAACAAACTACATGATTTCTTCTTGCATAATATTTCTGATCGTTGGGTGAGTGGCGTTCACAAACGGCTGAGTTCTCTTAAACTAGACGCAGAATTGACACTTGTTGGTATTGTATTATGCAATGTGCCTCCATTTCTAGGTATATGAAACCTCTCGAGATGTTGCTTGGTGGTGCCTTAGTGGCAGGAACATTTGCTGTCATGATCTACATTTCTTCTAATAGGTTGGTATTTGCAATCTAAATGAGGGGCTGTGGCCCCTGAAAGATGGAAGATGATGTATTTATTACATGATTTGTAATACTATTTACTGAACTTAAAACAATTTGTTATTTCATGTAGAGAAAATGTTCAACAATTTAAGAGAAACCACCCGGTCGTTGTCATTGGCGGGGTCATCTCTGTTTCGACCCTGTTAATGTATGCTCTTGGATCAATCTTGGTTTTCACCTTTGGAATCGCATTGCCGCTCTTCTGTAAGTTTGTTACCCTGGTCATCTCTACAGTTCATCCTCTAACATTTTGAACTAACTACCTGTATTAGGTATTCTGCTTCACGCTTCTCTACGAATGAGAAACATGAAGAACAAATTAAGCAGCAAAGTCGAATCTGTCGGACTGAAGAAAACCCCGATGGGAATTCTTCTGAAAGCTATGGATCAAGATTTCTAATTCCAGCTAATGCATGCAATTATATGTTCCTTAGTTTTGCAATGAATTATATTATATCCGAGATAGCTAGTCACCAAATATTGTTTAATGAATTTCAAGACATCATCATGTCACACTCGCTATGATGCCTTTTAAGTTGGGGAAAATCTTGGGAGACAAAAATGAGGCACTCTTTAACCACATGGAAGGAAACTTATGATCCCACGGATGACTTATAACAACCAATAAGTGATATAATCAAGGATCTTGTGGTAGTAGAAAATCTATGAATCATTTAACTTGTATTCCATTATCATCTGTCAAGGTACTTATTCGTCTGATTGATTGTTGTATTTGTTATAGTAACAAATGTGCATGCAATGTATTCTATATCTGTGCTGTTTATGGATCGTTTGAAAGGAATAATCTCATCTTCTGTAAGATTATAATAGTAAATTTTATTTTAATGTTCATTCCACAACTATATATTCTGTTGTAATTTTCAAGCTTCAATAAATTCATTTTTTGCAACATTACATTGTCATCTTAATCATGGATGCTTGTAATAAACTTCCACTGTTTAAAAAAATCCTTCATAGTAATAAGGGAGTGACAAGCTCATAGAGAAGCCGAACATTGGTTGGCCAGTGTATATAGAGCTGATGCTGAGATAACTAGCTATGTAATGTTATCACTGCTTTAACAATAGGTTATCAATCCAATTTAATTCATTAGGATGCTGAAATGACAATTCATACTTCGTTGTTTTCAACACAGAAAGTATAAAATAGAATTGACAGGTCACTACGAAAGCTGTACTGCAAAAATGTGTATCTTTAATACTACTGCAAGGCAACATTACAAATATTATACAAACACTAACTTAAAAAGTGACTAAAAGTCGCATGTTAAACCATTGTGCTAATAGGTTAATTCACTTTACTACTGAAAAGTTGAATATTGCGCATTCAAGGATACCAAGCTAACAAGTGTGTTGTCTGAGAGCTAACTCTGTAACATCAGAGCAAAGTGCATTACATGGTTTGTAGCGACAATTTTATCACTAACAAATTCCTATAAGCTACTACATCTCTTAACACATTAATATTGTCCCAAGATATTTTCATCTTTGGGAACTTATAGCAAAAAAGAATCAGTAAGTAGGCCTTGAGGATTAGTGGGATGAAAATCTTTACACCAAATGTCACTAAGTTAAAAGAATGGAATGTTACAATAGAAGCATCTCAAAAGGATATTGAAACATTTAGAACAGCTGTTCTCATTTCCACAGTTGAGTAAACCTGTCTTAGAATATGCTAACAGGCCGGTCACAAAATTTGACATATTGTCCATTAGGTATGGACATTGCAATGTTCTTAGAGGGTAAAATATAGTCAAATGGTAAGCTATGGCAAGGTTAGTATATTTACTGAAAATACAACAATCTATGTCAAAAGTTTCATAATATTTGAATTCAGAATGGAGGTAATATTTCACTTATACGAAATATAATATAAAATTTTATATGTTTTTTTACTAGCCACTAGTTGAACCTATTTATATAAAAAAAGTAGAAACATTTAGGGGGGGTTCTGAATACTAGTTTTTAGATTTCTAATCAAAGATAGCCAGAAAGAAGTAACGAGGGTAAAACTAGCAATAAATTGACTTTATATAAAGTTCTCACAACGAGCTATGGCACTGAAACACAGGCTTTTCCCGAAAACGTAATATATTATCTCTTCAGCTAGCCTATAATATTTTTAGTTGAGAGTTATTTCAGGTTAGTTGTTTGAAATCACCCATTGTGATCCCTCAGAATGCATGTAAGGTAGCAATGGTTGTCATGTGTCTTCATATCGGTAGATAAAGACTAATGATGCAACGGGATTCATACAAATGAGGAATAAAAGATTTGAAATTGAATAGGTATACTTATTCGTTCTTCAATTCCTGTGGTCTGTTTTCAAAGAGACTCTTAATGACACTCTCGTCGGCCAAAGTCGAAACATCACCCATTTTACGGCTGTTAAGCGCGACAGCGCGCAAGACACGTCGCATGATTTTTCCCGATCTAGTTTTGGGAAGGCCAGGAGCATTCTGGACATAATCCGGTGTACTGAACGGGCCAATTACTGTTCTTACTGTGATATAATGTATTGAAATAGATTGAGCCGTGGAAGAGAAAAAACTTGAAGGTTTTGACAAGTAATTATTCGTCACCTTGGTCTTTTAATTGCAGAATAATTTCAGGTGTAAAAGCGTGACCTTCACGCAAAGTGACGAAGCAGTACATGCATTCTCCTTTGACCGGATGCGGCTTACCAACCACGGCAGCCTCGGCAACCGAAGGATGTTTGATTAGAGCAGATTCAACTTGTGCAGTGCTTAATAAGTGGCCTAAAATAAGAAGAAAGTAGAGATTTTATAGATCACTGTGTGAAATAAAAAGGTATCACAAATTATATATTACATATAACTTCAAGGATTCTGTAATACGTAATTGCTGTTTAAGATTACCATTCAGAACTTACCGGAAACATTCAGCATATCATCAATACGACCTGTGATCCAGTAATAACCCTCCTCATCCCTTTTACATCCATCTCCAGTCATATAGTAACCCGGAAACTTCGAAAAATATGTGTCTTGATATCTCTTATGATCCCCGTAAATTGTTCTCATCACTCCGGGCCATGGACGTTTAAAAACCTTTAATATTTCAAAACTTTTAGAACATGAAAGCATTCTTTTTGTCACAGTCATAGTCTGAGTAACGAAGCTCGAATTTATTTCTCATCTTCAACAATAGAAATAAAATTAGTCAATTTTAAATTTCGAAAATTTAATCCACTGGCAAAATAATATTAGAATGAATAGGCCTTTTGTATTAGTTGTTAATTATTGATAAATTAGCATTGTGCTATGTAACAGTAATTAAATCAGGTATTCTAATCTTTAATTTATTGGTAATCTAATCCAGCAGGTGGAAATAATTACCTGGAACAATGGAATTACCGAAAAGCTAAATGAGTCATAATTTAATTACATTTTCCAGATTAACCAAAGTAATAAATAGCATTACCATTCATTAAATGCAAATATTATTTCTCTCACCAAGTAACCTTCTCCAACTCCTTCAATTTCTTTCCCTTCTTCTGTCAGCAAAGCCGGTTCAATTCCAAAAAACGGGAAAGTCGCTGCACCTGGTTTGGTGGGTGTACATCCAGGTAAGGGTGTCATGACATGTCCACCCTGTGTGGTAGGATTATTACCATTCACTACATTTACTTATCACTACAATTTGATGGGAAACAAATGTCACTTTCTTACCGTTTCAGTTTGCCAAAATGTGTCGACCACACTGCAGTTCGAGTTGCCAATGGCTTTATGATACCAAACCCAGGCCTCTGGGTTGATGGGCTCACCGACAGTCCCTAAAACCTTCAATGTAGTACGTTTGTATCTGAAAATTTCAATGTAGTAAAGACCTATTACCATCAACAAAATCTAAATCCATGATTTCATCTATTCTTATTTTAAAAAAAATTAAAATACTCTTATGAATATTTTTTTCAAGTTCTATCAGGCCACATAGCTTTAAGAAAATGATCCCCATTACCTATTCACAGGCTCATCTCCATATCTCATCAAAGATCGTATGGCTGTTGGAGCAGTGTAAAATTTTGAAACACCGTACTTGTCAACTATCGCCCAATATCTGCTGCAGTCTGGGAAAAGCGGGGTACCTTCAAACTGAAACAAGGAAGAGGAGACCATGCACATTATATATTGAGGACTTAGACAGTAACCAGCTATATTAACATAGTTACTACCATGACAGACGTTGCACCATTGAGTAACGGCCCATATGTGATGTATGTGTGACCTGTGATCCAACCTATATCAGCCGTACAGAAGTATACTTCGCCGGGATGGTAGTCAAATGTGTATTTGTGTGTCGAAGCTGCATAAAGCATGTACCCTGTGATGTGGTGAAGTACTCCCTGAAACAAAAATAAAATTGGTAAAAACTCTCCTACTATAAGTTATTCATACCTGTTGTTTGTCCAAATGTTCTTAACTACCATGCTACCTTGGGTTTTCCAGTCGATCCACTCGTATAAAGCATGAATAAAGGTTCTTCAGATTCCATCCAAACAGGTTCACATTCGGATGATGCATCTGTCATCAATTCATGCCACCATTTGTCAATATTTTTGTTCCAGGATATCTGGTGATTGTATCAATGATTTATTTACAAAGGCAATAAATCTGCAGTAGCTTACAAACAGCGTAATAAAATTTACAACCCTCCCATCAAGATTTCAGAACTACAAAATAAGAATAATTAAAACACATGACAGCAAGTTAGTATCACACCATCTGCACCCAAACATTGTAAATATATTTCTTGAGCAAATTCAACTAGCTAGCAACATCTTAACTTTCTTACCTTTAATTCATTACTTGGTCTCATCGCAGGACGTTCTGTGACATCATCACTATAACTCTTGTCCGTCAAATGCTTCACCGTGATGCAGTGCTTGACTTCGTGCTTTTCCTCAGAGCAGATTTTAATTGCCTCATCTGCTATTTTTTTGAGGTCCAACAGTTTTGTGCCTCTGTAACATCCATCTAAATAAACAGGTATATTTTAGTTTGGATAGGTCAATTTTTCTGAGAACATTTGTCAACTTTTGACAGTAGAGAAGGCTCGATTACACGGAAATCAAGAGTTCACAGTACTTCAAATAATAAATCAATGAACCTGCTGTGATCAAGATATCGGATTTGGCATCTTTGATTCGACTTGCCAAAGAGTCAGCTGAGAATCCACCAAACTAGAAAAAATTATAATCAAATAATGCCTGGGTTTGAGACAAGATTTTTACATTATTTATCCAGGATTCCAAATGCTTATTCCCTATTAATAATCCTTGAAGAAAAGCAATGAATAACCTAGCTCAGCTCAGCTAGTGCTGTAAGTATGAATATATTCGGCAGCAATACAAGCGGATAGGTTGACCATATACATTTTTATATTTCTTAAGAAGTGTTGATAGTACAATAAAATTATATTCTTGATGGCGACTCACCACAATGGAATGTATAATGCCGATTCTGGTGCAAGCTAACATGGCAACAACAAGCTCGATTATCATTGGGCAGTAGATTGCAACACGATCACCTTTCTTGGCACCAAGGGAACGCAGTATGTTTGAAAATTTGCAAACCTGAAGAAGAATAAACATATTTAATTTACTGACCCTATTATGAATATTGGTGAACAAAAATATACTGTATTGAGAGTGTTGATATTGGATAAGTGAGTACTTTGATAGTGGATTTTTAATTATGAGTGAATGTTTAGTACAAATAGGAATACTTTCCATGGACATTTGTTTTTATTGAAGTTTTGTGCCAACTTTTCAAATATAGCATGTAACTTATGCACAAGTAAGATTTGTACACAAGTAAATTAACTAACTGAGTTAGGTGACATTTTTTATGACAGGTACGGTACATGTTACTTTATTATGATCAATGGTATTATGAACACAGGTACATGTTACACAACTTCATTATAATCAATCGTACATCCATCTATTTTAAGTCAATATGCTGGTAATCGATAACAATAAAATGAAGCACGCTACCTCTTTTAAAAGATTTTTGTAGGTTATGCTTGTGCAGTCCAAAGGATCATTTCCTTCCCTGAAATAAAAACAATAACCACAACCAAATAATCGAAGAACTGTCATGAATACATTTCTTCACAGTGACTTTACCAATAAAATGCTACTGTGTCTCCCTTTCCATCAAGTACATGACGATCAAGGCAGTTGTAGCACATGTTAGTCACAGCACCTTCCATCCATTTAATGAAAATTTCACCGTTTTTCACATTGAAGTTATAGTCCAGAAACTTTCCTGTAATAGAAATGAAAATGTTACTACAGATCAGGGGCGTAGCCAGGNAGCACTGATTTATTCCAATATATTTTCTATAATTCATAAAGATGGAATAGACCGCTTTACTGTAACGGCATCAAGAACTAATATACTGCTGTGAATAATTTCATAATAATAATGCCAAGCCTATTTTTGACAAAGCACATTTGCTCTAGTAATCAAATTGTATTTAATTCAAGTACCTGTCGTTTTTGACTTGAAATAGAACTGTTCTGCGATGTTGCCCCAGAAGGTTTCTGGATCGTCAAGACTTTGTTTATACAGTCTCTTGTATTCGTCCATGTCTTTCACGTGAGCCTCCCCTTGAACCACTTTACTTGGTTCATACGTCTTCTTGGTTTCATCCGCCATATTAATCACTTCATTCACAATACAACTCAACTATGGTTAAACAATCTAGAAAAGTTGAGAAGATATTACTATTTCTTCAGATCCATAAAAGACATTTCGGAAGATGTTTACAGGGTTCCAGAATTAATACCGATTAGTTTGAACATTCATTAAAGCAGCAGGTCGTATTATGTTCAGTTTTAAATCAAAAGCGACAAATATTGTAACGTTACTTGTAACTAATTACAGTGAAAATTGAGTTCCGTTTATACAGCACGTATTTGTATTATTTTTTTTTCTTGCTCGCACACGAGAAATTACTCAAATGACAAACTGAGCAACGCTTCGAATTATCCGGCGAGAAAACAACTAGAGCGTAACATCCTCCTAAGCCTATGGGAAAGGATGGTGGTGTACACACCTACTAGAGATGTGGCGCAAAATATTCAGCTTATTGTGAAACCTGGTCTTACTTCTCCTTTCTGTCGAATACTGAATATAGGTCCTTTATTTACATGATTGAGGCTACGCCGGGCAGCACATGAATATTCGACTAAATATAAGGAACCGAAAAGAACCATTGACAAAGCTGGTGGCGTAATAAGGATGAAGGATCTGTTGTTGCTCCGTGTTCTTCGTAAATAAAAAATGGTTATAAAACTACTGTACTAGGCTTAACTGCAGTGATACCTCAAGTGGTAATAGAAATTGACGTGACGTCACACAATAATATTTTTTGAAACAGATGACCAGCCATATCTCATCCGCCATTGTGAGAAACCAAGAGCCACTATCAATATGCGTAGGGGGGCCGACATATTAAAGCTCGCCATTTTAAATACACCACAGAAAGCATTTTCGTACGTTTGGTTCTGACTAATGACTTTGGGTTTCAAATACATTAATATGGTTATATCATTACGGAAAAAAATGGTTGCCGTTCTGCGAGTGTTGCTTCACTTAACTGTTTCCAAATGATCCTTCAGCCCTCTAGTGTTTCTTATAATTCTGCGGAGAACACTTACTTTCAGAATTGCTAAGCAATTATTCCACATCAAACTTGCTGGGATCCACTACAGTACTACCTTTTTAGTTGTTTCCCTATGGTAAAACACCACATACACTGGTCACTAACACAATTGAAGTGTACACTTTCAAATCACGATGAAATAACCAAGCGTCATGTTCATAAATTGAAGCGGTGTATTCCTAAATAACTGTAAAATGAAAAAATCAGCACCCAACGTCTGCAGGTACCGAGATGCAGTGCATTACAAAGTATCAGAGTAAACTAAATGTGATACACGCATACGAACATTCAATCCATATTCAAAAGCATTTTGTGTTTTTATAAAGTTCTGAAGTTTAATCAACGATGATTTTAGTCAATCTGTATCTGTGTAATCTTGAGTTTCGTAAAATGATCTGCATACTGCCTTAAAATATTCATTAGTTCAATACTTTATGATACATAGGGTAGTGTGTAGCAGGTAGTATATGGGAATGACATAAACTCGGTATGTATGTGTACTACAAAAAAAAATGTATAGACATCAAGTCATTGCACCATATTTATCATCAAATAATCAGGATTCGACATTGTTGTTAGGATTATTACATCGTGGTACTTACTACAGGGATTGGATTTCCCCACAGCCTTAATAATAGCAGAGAAAACCAAATCATATTGAAAGATATAATAAACAAATTTGGGCACATCAAAATAGTAACAAAGTGAAATACTGAATATTAAATAAAATAACAACTTACCCAGTACCAATGAATTAAAAATTTTTACAATCCTATCAAATTTTGTGAATAATTGTAGAAATTCTAACATGGAATGCAAAATGACAGGATATATGGTTTCAGTGATAGCATGTGCCGAAAAATTATTGTACTGAATACATCTTTGGAAATATTGCCGTAACGGAGACATCATTTGAAATGAAATGGAGCAGAAAATAATTGTGGAAGTCATGAGTACATACCTGAGCATTGTTTTACAAGTGCATGAATGAACTGAAATCCTATTGGTATGAATATCCCATATCTTAGCCTTATTCATGAGAAAGAGGGTGGTAATAAGAGCATTGTTCAGGCATAAGTGCCTTATATACAAAGTAATATTAAGAACAGTTGAACGGGGCAAATCTGAATCGATTTTACAACATTAAGTGATGCAAATATTTAATATTAAAGTAGGAAACAATATCTGGCTGAAAGCAATAAGTGGATTCTACTAAACTAGATTAATTAAACACACAGAATACTGATGGCGAGTTATAATACTATTATCAGTAATACAGGTACTCCTCACAACCATTGCGACTGCCAATGACCAATGGCATTGATTGTTCCTCACACATGTCCATTATTCCTTCATGAATTTATTTATTCAGTTAATTCATTCAATATAAAATTGCTACTTGGTAACTTTCATACCCTCATTAACTCTCATCACCCAGGTGACATCAAAACAACGTCTAAAAATAGATTACAAACAGGTCATTGGAACGGAACCTGGTCGTGAGGTGTGTCAAGTACCTGTATTGCTCCAAGGTATTCTGACAGGAGGCTTTTAGTAATATTTACCTACATGAACATCTACAATTAAATAAAAAGCAGTGCTAGTAACAGTACAATGGATATTATCAGACTAGAATTACTGTGCATCATTTATTCAAACAACCGGTGTTGTGTGTAAAAATGACAATGCCGAATTTTCTAAGGAAACTAGGGATAGTGATGCAGTTATTTTATTGCTAACATAGTAAATAGTTGGTGATCAGCTGAAGTGAATGTACTGAAGTTTGCGAATCATATTTTGACAGTTTTATCAGTCAACAAAGGCAAAGCAAAAACTAAGTTATATAGTTGCATTCTTTGTTCTTTATCCTATATGATTAACCAATTCCCAGCCTGCCATTAAATATAAATAAATATATATATATATACATCCTAAGTATATAAATTCACGATTATAGGAATCAACATAACATCTAATCCAAGTAACAATATACATTGCAGAAACTATAAGGTGACAACCCGTTACCATGAAACAAAACAACATATACATTAAAAGGTAAAAAAATAAAAGCTGTTGATCAGAATAAATTAGATTGAAGTTGGAAATCATAAAATCCCAAAACAAACCGGAGATGAAGTACTACAATTTAAAAAGAATCTTGCTAAAAACTTCATGGATCCACTTATAGATATAATAACTTCCGGGTCATCAAATACACCTGATTGAACAATTTCGATAAAATCTTCATAATCATTCAGGATGTAGTAAAACTAGTTATATGAGTTTGTGAATGAGACTTTAACAGAAACAAAAGTGACATATTATGAAACACATTAGTATTAGCATTAGATTAATAATAGGGTTCTCTAGGTGTCAGGTAAGAAAGGTGTCTCAACATACAGTAGTTCAGATTTATTGTGGCTTTTGTTCGGTATCTGGTAATTACTTTAGGAGATGTGAAAGAGGTGATTAGTAAACTAAGAGGAAAATGATTACAAGATCCAGCATGACCAGGATGCAAAATACCTCAAGCAGAGCATAGGCATGTGTACTATATTTTAGAGACTCTTCTATTTCCATAGACTGTTCAATCAACAGTTAGATTCTAACCTATATTATATATATATATAAATATCTCCCTGTGGTTTGTTGTACTTGTCTATGTTACTTAAGAATAATGATGAAACTGATCACCGCTGAGATAATCCAATTCAATGAATATACATTTCCACAGCATTGTTACTGAACATTCCTCTGGCAGTGGTAGAAATTTAGCATATGATAGCACCGTTGAAGCGATTACAAAGAAACATTATTTTACTAAGAGCGATATAGACTGGATGGGTTTGAAAGACGTGCTATTTCTTTTCCCAAAGAGTCGATGCTTTCCTTTAGTGCTATGTTTTTCATCAGTGTATCTTCCAATACAGACTGCATTTTCCGATTGATTTCCATGCTCAAATGGCGCGACATTTTAACGCTCTGTTCAGTATTTTGGCTGAGGGCGTTCTCTGGCATTAGCATACCGCTTTCTTCCCTTAATATATAGTGCTGGATGATCCTGAATAGAGCAAAAATGATTCAATTATATAATGATTGGATTGAACATAGAGATAGTTTTATTTTGTCAGTTCCTTGATAATAAAGTAATCTCAAGATTAAAAGTACCAAACACCAACCTATTCTTTCTCTGAACTTCATCAATAAGCTGCCCAATGTGATCATTAAGGAAGTCAATTTTTTCATTTTTCCGAGCATGAATTCTCTGCAGTCGTACGATACGCTCAATCAGCGCCTGTTTGTTTATTTCCCCGGTCGAGGTTACCATGGTTTCGGGAACTTGGTCTGCACTACCATTCCTGAAATTTGACAGATGGTTTTTATTAGGGACATGAAAACTGAAATAAATAATATGAGGATTTTAAATGTCGGTGTCTTACATAGAATTGGCCGAAATGCTTCCAGATTCCACGACACTGTTATGAGAGAATGTTACACCATTGCTTGAAGTGGAATTCTTTCCTATGCAATCCAGCGATGTATCTGAACTCGCCCGACTGCCCATACTCCCGTCATCTGCGGTTGGACTAGAACCATTAGGGAAGGTGTTGGATTCGTAAGGTTCGAGTTTTCTCCTGGCGTGTTGCAACTGGCGAGTGAGATCTTTGATACTCGCATTATTTTTCCTTCTCAATGTTCTTATTTCGTCGCGAACTTCTTCGAGTTGGAAGGTCAGTTGGTTTACTAGCGTCTCTTTATCTCCGAGTCTCTTCTCCAAATCAAGTTTGGAAGTCTTGAAAAAAGAAAGATTATAAAAGTCATAAAAAAAAGATTACAGAATGAAAACTTCAAGAAAACATAATCTGATTGGATTCTAATATTAAAAAACATGTGTGATGAATGCAGGAAAAAACAAGCCTCATTAGAATTGGTGAACAGTAGACTAATCCTAATGATCATCCCTAGCTATAGGATACAATGTAAAGAACATATGCTGAAGCATAATGTTTCAATCAATAAATGGTTGTATCTTGTCAATCACTTCCTTCTTACAATGTACAGGAGGTTAGAAAATAATGTAGATTGTCAAAGTCCAATTCAGTACTATGATTCAGCCATGCAATTTGTTCAAATACAAATTCAGCATAAAATTCAGTAGCTAAGGCATTGCTTTGTTAAGTAATATGCATACACCACAAAAAAGCTACCATGCCCAGATGGAATAGAAGTAATCAGAATAACAGAATTTCTTTGTAGTTACTTCTAGATGATTCTATGTCATGTAAGTGTAATATACAATCATATGTCCTTACATTCGTTTCATCAAACTCTTTCTTCGTCTCGGTTTTCACATTCTCCAATTCATTCTTCATGTACTCGGTCAATTCTTCGCTTTTCAGCAAATCTTTTCTCGCCGTTACTAAATTCGAAGAAAGTTTTTCGCACTCTGAAGTCAGTGTCGCATTTTTCTCCGTTATCCTGCTCGTGAAATCGAGAAGTTCTTGCTCCTTCACTTTCCAGTTTTCCTCATTCATTGATAACTGCTTCTCAGCATCTTGCTGTTCTCTAATGCATTCTTGCAACCTCTCGATCTTGTCCTTCGTTGTTTGGAGTTCTTCTTTGATGATATCTGCAGATTTTAGTTTTTCTGATGCAATGGTGGCATCTCTTTTTTGTCTGTTCAATGTCTCTGAATATCTGAGATGAATAAAATGAAAACAAGCTGATAATACAGATAATCTCAATACAGCTGCGGGAAAAGAAAAATAGCCAATGATATTGTTTTACCCTTTTAAAATTTCTTCATTTTTAATCCTTTCTTTCTCGAGACAATCGACTCTCGTTTTCATTACATTATTTTCTTGCATCACATCTTTCAGTCTCCCTTTCAATCTCCTCAGTTCTTCAGACTTTTGTTTTTGAATTCCCTCCAGTTCACTGCCTCTTGCTTCCTGAATGGAATACACGCACAGTTCAGACATGTTAATATTGTGAATGAAAACCAATGTAAAAATATATAACTGGGTAACACCTGGAACATACTACTAACCTAATGACTATACACTTGGTGAAAGTTGCTTAAAAAATCTTAAATTTCTGTAAGGTGTAAGGTGCCTACTGATTTTGTAAAGTGGTAAAGAGTATTTTTAGAATATCTGAAAAATACTCATCTTATTACAATTACTTGTATGATTGTTTTTATCAGTACAGGTGAAGTTTCTTTGGGCATTTTATGTGGTATAATGGAATGAAAACAACACACTAAGCGTACCGATGAATCTGTGATGTAACATACAGAGAAAACAATTGAATAACTGTCTACCTGTTGACTCAACAACATTTCCTTTTCCTTCAATTGTGAGTCAAGAGAGTTTGATTTCATCTCCTCTGATTCCTGGTAAGTTTTGATCATCCCCTGAAACACAGACACATTCCCAATGATTTTACATATTATAAATAAACATCGACTCTATCACGATATACAATGGCAGGTAATTAATTTTATTAGTATTTGACAGGTGAAAAAATCAAGCCAATCATGTGTTCCCCTATCAATAAAAATGCACAAAAGACTAACCTGACAATTCTTCCTGATTTGTTCTGTTTCTTCCTTTGCATGTTTTATTTCAATTAAAGCTTTTGCTAGTTTTTCTCTTGTTTCGCTGTTCGGACAGAAAAGAGATTCAAAGATTAATATCAAATTATTTCATCATCACAACCCACCCAGTTCAATGAAGATCATAAAATACACAGATCAGAGGTAAGAACAACGTCTAATTGGTCAAAACATAATGAGCTGCGGTCTAGCTGTATTAAATTACTCAGAATCTTTCAAAGCATATAGAGAAAATGTTTCGACTCCTATGTAGTAAACATTTAGTATATTATAATTACCTATGTGCATCAGTTTCACTCTTTAATTTATTCTGAGCCCATTTTACTTTAATGACTTGAGAATTCGTATCTTCTTTGAATTTTTCCATCTCACGTTTGACCTGTGTCGCCTCGGATTCTTTTTTCTCCCCGGTAGATTTCATCTTCGCCAGGTCTATCTTCATCCCTTTCATTTGCGCGATCAGCTTCTCTCGCTCCCTGAGAGCATCTCTTGATTTCTTCTCGGCGATTTCTGCGGCCCTTTTCGTATCCATAACTTCTTTTTCTCTGCAAGCGTAGTTTACTACAGCGGTTTCTTTTTCTTTTTGTATGTTAGCACATTTTGTCTGTACAAGGAGATTGGGACATTCAGTTGTAAGGCATTGATACAAAATCATGAATATTTACAGAAATTTACCTGTAAAGCTTTGAATTGTTCACTGCTCTCCTTTTGCAATCTTGCGATCGCATTACGGGCTGAGGAATCGTGCGACTTCAGTTGGTGTTTCGTCTTTTCCAATTCTTGCAATAGCCCTTGAATCCTTTTCCCAAAATCTTTGTTTTCTAGCTCAAGCTTTTTGATGCGTTCCTGAAAAAATCAATACTGAGTATAACATAGGAGAAAGTCAATTTTTATAAGTTGTTGTACACATGTACAGTGAAGAGAGAACATCGAGTGAATGTGGCGAGTAGCCAGCAAACAGTTCTTATTTGTTTTGGTTGCATTACTCCAACACGCTCGCATATCTTCAGTTTGAACGCATATAAATAGAAGTTGGAGGAACTATGGATTCGGAAAGTCTGAAGACGCACAGAAAAATACTCTAGTGAGCCTGAGTAGGATGGAACTTTAGAGTAGACACTTACATTTTGGTGAGAAACTTTATTATCTTTATCATCCAATTGCTCAGCAGTCATTTCAAGTGCTACGTTCTTCTCATGAAGTGTTTTTATAAGACTCCTTGTTAAACAGACAACTGCATTATGACATTCCACATTTCTCAAGTCATAGGAAGCACCGTTTGGAAATGACACAACAAAACTATCGACGTTATCACTAGCCGAGGAACTTTCGTCAGAAATACTTCTGTCTGATAAGTTTTCCTCAGAAATTTGTTTGTGAATGTTGTCCGTAGTTGTTTCAGTTTTATTCTTTCTTATTCCATCTCCTAAAACTGTTCTCAAAGTATCGCTATCCGTATTGATTTCGTCATCAGAGTAATAAATATCAACATTATCCTTGTTATTATTGATTGGAACAGATGGTACATTGTTTACAGAAGAAATCCCTTCAGTATATTCACAAGTATTCTCAAACAACTCATTTGCAATACCATCACTCCCTTCATTATCATGATTTTCGGTCGCTGGACAGTCATTTGCTACAGGGACCTCACCCAAAGCACCATCTGCATTCTCGTCCAAATCACGTAGGATTTCATTGATATCAACTTCTCCTTGCTCAAGATCGGGATAAGAATCTAAAATTTCATTCAGTTCATCATCTCCCTCATTGCGGCAGTTCTCAACCCCGTTAGACGAATTAATATTTTTTTCACAGGTTCCAGGAGATCGAGTTTCATCCTGAAGGTCGCCGTCATCTTGTCCAGTGCTAGATTTCACATTCAACTCTGTGGATTTTACACCGAAAGAACTGTCAACATCTTCGGAAGATCCATCTTCTTCTGAACGAACCATCGGCTGTTCTTCCATATCAATTACAACAGTCCCATCCCAAGTCGTTTTACTACCTCCTGAAGGTAGATAATATATTAAATAATCTTTGCTAGAGAAAGGAAATAATGAGGTCATGTATATGTTATGGCTGATTTAAAATCATCATTATCATGGGATTTTATACAAATACAGTATAATTCATGCTTTGTCAGAGGAATATTATACTCAAGTCTTAACATAACGATAACTCGAAGTTCTCAGGTCTATACTATGTTGCTGTTTCCTAAACACTCCACACTCACTCTATAGTACTCTACTGTATGAAAAAGGAAATACATAATCTGAAGTAGATACATTTAAATATTACTATCTCACACATTTTGTTAGACTTTCACCTCCATATGATATACTGTAGTACGTCCGGCAGGCGATGACTAAATAGCTTTCTCTCAAACAATACGATGCAACATCGTTTTCGTCCGTGATAAAACACACAACACGTACCAAGATCACTCAACAGTGACCGCTGAAAAATCAAAATCAACGAGCGGTGACCGACCACCAAAAGATAAGACCAATCTAAAAAGAAAAGGGGAGATCGAAAGAAAGTCCTTAGGCCTTAGGGGACCTGGGGTACGTGAGTTGCCGGAGTTTCTAGAATCTAGATTCTAGACGCTTATTGAAGGTAAAATGGATCGGTCCTAGGTTAATGATCTATAAACGCTTATAAATGAACTTCTAATGATTCAATCACGATACAATTAGCACATATGAGACGTAATACATAAACCAACATTTCCTAAAAAAATTGAGTCAATTGATTCAGGTTAACCCCGTAAAAATCTATTTCGAAACTCGAATACCTATTTAGGGTCGGCCGTAACGAACGACCCCACGTTGAACAACCCTCAATAACTCGCGGACTAATTGCCGTCCCACTATATATGACACACCAATAAATGTAGAATTTCATAACGAATCTATACATATAAGCCTCATATGCACAGCAAACTAGCAGGAGCCGTTATCCCCTTTTTAAGTCACCAACCACCTAGCTACTCAACTTCGATTGTACTTTGCCGTCTAGCGGTTGGAAATTTTTACTTCACATCACGGTTATAAATGATCCAACAGTGACATCTAGCGGTTGGAGATTTTTACTTCACCTAACGTTCAAATTGAGTTGATCTATGATCTATTGATCCAATCACGCGGAAATTATCACATATGCGACGTTATACATGAACCAAGATTCTCTGAAAAAAATTGGGTCGATTGATTTACGCTGGATGATTGGAAGTTCATATATAAGCGTTAAGTGAAGTAAAAACTCCTAACCGCTAGATGACAAAGTACAATCAAACCTTATGAATGAACTTCTAATGATTCAATCACACTAAAATTAGCACGTATGAGACGTAATACATGAACCAACATTCCCTGAAAATATTGGCTCGATTGATTTAGGTTGGATCATTAAAAGTTCATTTTCAAGCTTTAGGTTAGGTAAAAATTTCCAACCGCTAGATGTCACTGTTGGATCATTCATATCCGTTTAGTGAAGTAAAAAATCCCAACCGCTAGATGGCAAAGTACAATCAACGTTTATTTAATTAGCACATATGAGTCGTAATACATGAACCAACATTCCCTGAAAATATTGGCTCGATTGATTTAGGTTGGATCATTAAAAGTTCATTTTCAAGCTTTAGGTTAGGTAAAAATTTCCAACCGCTAGATGTTACTGTTGGATCATTCATATCCGTTTAGTGGAGTAAAAAAATCCCAACCGCTAGATGGCAAAGTACAATCAACGTTTATTTAATTAGCACATATGAGTCGTAATACACGAACCAACATTCCCTGAGAAAAATGGATCGATTGATTCATTTTAACCCTGAGAAAATCCATTTCGAAACTCGAATACCTATTTCGGGTTAGCCGTAATGAGTGACCCCGCGTTATACAACCCTTAATAACTCGCGGACCAATTGCCTTCCCACTATTAACGGCATGCCAATGAATGCAGAATTTCATAGCAAAACCATAGATATGAGTCTCATATGCACAGCAATCCTCTTTTCCAGTTAAGGTTTAGTAACTTGGTGGTTGGTGACTTGAAAAGTGAATAACGACTCCCGTTAGTTAGCTGTGTCATTTATAAGCGTGGACCGTAAGGGACCGTTCCATTCTAACTACAACAAACCAGCGGCTAGAAACTACTCCAGGTCCTTGCGCGAGGAGGTCGATAATGAAACGTTATAATATATAAACTAAGGAACAAGCCAACCGTAAAAAAGGCAAACAAACAAAAAAATGTCTTCTGTCGATCAGCAATATAAAATACATTGATATAGCCCTAAAATACAATAGTATGTACTCAGGGCCGGATTAAGGCGGGGGCTGATGGGGCTGCAGCCCCAGGCCCACCGAAAAAATAGGCCCACCGATGACTTACTACGAGCAACTGGCAGTTGTAATTTAAAGTTGTAATGGGTTTTTCTCTCTAAATCCAGAAAATATGTCATTTGAATGGGTTCAATGAGTACATACTTTGTGTATATTTTCCGTTTATTTTATTTTGTTATGGTACATTGAACGGGAAGGAAATATAGGCCCCTGACTACCATATAGCCCCAGGTCCGTCAAATCCTTAATCCGGCCCTGTATGTACTGTGGAGATCTTGATATTGCAGAGTTCCGTTTTTTGTTATTAGAACTCCAGCTGCAGTTACCCATATGTAATGAATTTGGTTTAGTTTACAGTATTTAATATGTCGTAATGATCAAAGGTGCTTTTACCAAGCCAAGTAAATAGGAAAACAATAATTAACCCAAGCAAATTTAATAAAATCTGACAAAGGTTAACCCAAGGTTTTTGTATCTTATAATCAAATACAGGCATTAATTTAATTTCCCATCACAGCAAAAGGCTATCCAATATTTAGAATATAAATTAGCATGTATAATATATAGGCAAGGCAAACACCCGTAACAACATCCCATCTCCTTCCCTAAACCTTCCTAACGACTAAAATAATAGTTTATTTGAATAAAATAAGACACTAAAGAAGGAACAAAACAGAAATACACATTAGCAAGACAGTAATCAACCCTAGAAGTTATTATATCAATAAAATTGGACATTAACCCAGGTGTAAGTAACCAGAAGTTATGGGCATTAATAATATTTAATATAAAACTTGAATTACCCATCAAACAAATAAGGGAACCACATACCATCCTGCCCGGTCTCCTCTATAAACAAAACGACTAAAATAATGTATATTTGAATGAAAAAAGAAACTGAAAAAGGATGAAAAAGAAACGCAAACATGGGACTAATTAATGTTAATCAAGTGCGTGATGAATGAATGAATTTAGCAATATACAATACATTGATATAGCCCTAAGACACAATAGTAATTTACTGTGGAGATCTTGATATTGTAGAGTTCCGTTTTCTGTTATTATAACTCCCACTACAGTTACCCATATGTAATTAATTTGGTTTAGTTTACAGTATTTAATGTCGTAATGATCAAAGGTGCTTTTACCAACCCAAGTAAATAGGAAAACAATAATTTACCCATCAACCCTATAAGTTATTATATCAATAAAATTGGACATTCGTGAAACACCTAAGTAATTAACCCAGTTGTAAGTAACCAGAAGTTATGGGTATGAATAATAGTTGAACTGCCCATAAAACAAATAAGGGAACCACATATCATCCTGCCCAGTCTCCTCTATAAACAAAACGACTAAAATAATGCATATTTGAATGAAAAAAGAAACCAAAAAAAAGATGAAATTGTTGATCAAGTGTGTGATGGATGTGTAGAACTAAAAGAAGTGCTGGGTTAGAAGTCTAAGACTAATTTATTTTACAAGATTTCATTTGACCAGGACACAACTGTCGGAATTTTTTGTCAGAAAATGTTACAATGTCAAATATTCTCACGACTTCAAATTCAATTTTAACCCGTTGAATGGAAGGTATGAAAGGGGAGTCCTGTCCTGTACATTGATCTATGCAGGAGAAGACTTAAAATATTTGTTTTAAATTTAATATGCTAAGGGTACTTAATTACAGATCATATTTATAGTGAAATAATTAACATCAGGTAATGAAATGTGTGTTTGTGTACTTGAAACAATTCTGTGAAGGGAAGGGGAAGATTTACATGGTAATGATTCACAAAATATAAAGAACTAATCGCATGAAAATGTAAGATAGTATATAATCATACATACACAAAATCAAAATCATAAAATGAAGCAGAACACTAAGGGATTTGAATAGAACTACAGGTATTAGGACACAAGTCATAGTTATATTTAAGGTATAAGGGCGCAAGTCAATCATAATGGTCATTCATCAACTATATTTTAATGGATTTAGTTTTATAATTAAGCGTATTGTGTATACTATGACGATTTGTGAAAGGGAAATCTTATTTAATACTTAAGTTTTGTATATGGCATAAGCCATAAACATATGAAAGGCCATTCATCATTTATGTATGTAATTGGAATTAATAATTAAAGTGTCCAGTTTGCATTCAGACAATGAAACTACATGTGAATTCAATACTTAGAATGTATGTGCAGTTACAAGTGAATTTCTTTACCATTAAAAGAATTAACATTCAACTGGGGTTGGGGTTGCATGAACTTATGCTGAGAGCACTCAACAAGTTACCATAAGGTTCATAAAAGGTTAACTACATTTGGTTCATCTTTAAAGCAAGTAGCTTATTTAAGCGATATGAAAATTTGAATCAGTTCATTAAGGAATTGGTAAACAAGGCTTTTAAATATTGAAATAATATTATTCATTGAAGTTGGCTATGCAGTGTAAAGAAATGGAATCGAAAATGAAAAAATTAATGAAGGAGGGTGAAAGAAAAATAAGAATCGTAAAATGGTGACATTACCTAGTACTACTATCTGAATACAGTACTGAATAAAGCCCAATGATGCTCCCAAGTGGGAATGTTAACTATGAATATGGAATAAAAACACTTGCAACAGCTCTGCAGTCAAAATTGGCTGAAACCATCATGATACTGAGTACTTCCCAATCAAACGAATAACATATAAAATGAAGAGATAGCTACCGAGATAAGGAATCCATCCATGCCACCAAAATACTGTGCTACCCGATTCAAAGACATACTGGAATCTTTGTGAAGGATTTAGTATACAGAAATATAATCCAACCACCAAAGAATACTCTTATTACAATCTTAGACCTACAAGTCATTCACTATATAAAGTAGAAGATATACATACTAGAATATAATCACAATGAAACCAGAAAACTAGGTCTAGAAACCAATAGCCAATGAACAAAATATATCTAGGAACTAGCAGTCAATGAACATATCACAAGCACATCCCAAAGTTCAATTCCTGAACAGTCAACAAAATAACACAATTCAAGGAAGCACAGACCTTTGTGAAAACCAATATTAGAAACCGTCCAAACCATACAAGAACACAATGCAAGTCAAAAAATAAGAATTCAAAACATGTCAATGAAGGAATAGAGGCATAGAAGCCATCTGTATACAACATAATGCAACGCTAATAAAGTGCAAAATTCACTTTCTACACTACTATACAAGTAGCAAGCCAATCAGACAGTATAGCTAGGTTATATGGAATAAATGACCCTTTTCAATAATACAATAATTACAAAGGTAACCAGACAATCAAATAATGAACCATACCAATAATATGAAAAACCAACCTTTTCAAACATTTATATACCACCCCAACCATAGGAATGAATATAAAGAAATACCCATCCCAGGAAATAAGAATTACACAGGCCAGCCATTCAGACAGTGTAGCTTCCCAGTAATATGAAATACAAAACTATTCATTCCAAACATTTATATGCCTACTCCACAACGGAAATGAATGCAGAATTGCTCTACCCACCAAAATAGTAATGGAAGGCCTATTTACCAGTTCAAATAATAAAAATATAATAAGAAATAAACTTCGCAGTGCAGTGCCAACAACAATAAATATTCTACGATTCTACTACAAATTTAGATTTAAAGGCAGGATATAATTAGATTTACCGAACTTTTAAATGTATGAGATATTACAAGCAAATCTAGTTATTGAATAGATATACTAAATATAATGAATGAATGTAGAGTGCTTTCAGCATAACCAAATGGAATTTGCAGTGTCCATCTTTAATATAAAATCAATTAGCGATTAGGGAGGTCTGAATGTTGGGATAAATGCTAATATTGTGTCAGGGGTTCAAATTAAATGAATAAAATTGGAGTATGCAGAGTGTTATATTACTTTGAATGGCCTTTACAGCGTTGTTCCAATCGATAAAAAATCACTTGGTATAGTTGGGATGATTTTAGTGTATTATATAAAAGGGAATAAATTACGCAGATTTACCAAATAAATCTTGAGGATTTTGAGTTTTATTATTAGTTAATGGACTCGACAATGTTGGAGTTCATGGAATCATCCAGCACTTACGACTGGTGAGCCCATTGCAATTCAGTTATGGGTTATATTAGGACTTGAAATATATATATAAAAATAGCAGGGGAAAATACTTTTAGCTTTCTGCTTAAAGAAAATAAGTAATTTGAAAAGCAAGGAATGATAATTCAAAAATTTCAATGTCAAAATGTTAATTGATAATGTTATCAACTCGGTGACACACTAGTCTGAACTCGCAGTCTGGAAGGAATTTCTCCATAGTCAGGAGTCCGTTTTCTTCTTCCAGAGTTTTCTGCTTTGCCGTTGTACAAGTTGTTGTTGTTGAAAGGACTTTGATATTTCAATGGAGAATGCCTGCCGTGTTGAAGATTCATATCATGTAGGTGGTGGCGGCCATCGCTTGAGCTTTGTGATTGCGGTACAGAATGTCCAGATGAATTGGGAGTCCCATCAAAGTTAAGTTTCAAGACCTAGTTGTGCGTTAGTCACAGCCCATATGTTGACCTGAAAAATTTCATAACTTGGACTTTATTCCCAATTCTGTATCAAGTCTCACATCTCTAATTCCTGCCCAATAATTGATTTCAATTAATTTAAAATATATAAGGATTTGTTCCAGAACCTTCATTACCCATTTGATCTTGGATGCCCGTGCTTGTGATCTTCTGCTAGCCTGCGATCGTCTATTACAATGTCCTTGTTGAGATTAATTTACACTTCAATCGCACACAACACAGTAATTAGACTTAAGTGGCAATAAAAAAAGTGAGGAAAAAAAGCAAGCAATGTGTGCAAATTTAACATAAACCAAACCGTATAAATCTTAAGTCTCAGCAAGCGCAGCAGGCGCAGCAACCATTCAAATTCTAATCTCAGCAAGCATATTACTCGCTTATTCCATTCTTAGTTCACATCGCGGATACACAGGTAATTACAGATGCACATGATATGGAGCTATATATATATCAGGACCCCGAAACTGGTACCGGTACCCTCGAAACATTCTCAGTTACTTGAGAATTACTTCTGACACAATACAGACAATTAAAAAATTCTTTCCCATACAATTTCACAATGCTCATTCGATTTCCATTCATTCATTAAATCTGAGATTACTCATAATAAAAATCTAGAAATAGATAATAAGCTGCTAACAGGACTGAGCCTTGATTGGGAACTGAAAGAAATGGGTAAGTACTTACAGGCCCCTGAAGCTGGATTGATAGAGGGGACCTGGGACTTACAGACGGGTCCCACCAATCTCACACAGGGCTAACTTAGTCGCTCAGCTTTGCATGAGGGGGACCTAAAATGATTATGACTTACAAGGGGACCTATGCTGCAAGATTGAAGTCTTTGGTGATGCGAAGACCTGCAAATAATTAGGAAGAGATTAATGTCTTGTGGAATTAGATCGGGATTACTTACATCAGTTCAGCTTTGTGTGAATACGGGCGAGTTGGAAGAAGTATTAGGACTCCTTGAATGAGACCGCAATAATGAAGTGGGGATCTGTAATAATGTTTGTACTTACACATTGGGGCCCCCTGCCTGAAAAGGTTGTTAGTAGGGAAGCACTTACACATGGGTTACTTACATCTGCATGATGTGGGGGAATCTGGAAGGAAATATTATAACTCACAAAGAGGGATCTCAAGTGGAAGATGTGTCTGGAGATCTGCAAATATAAAAGAAGATAGTCAGTTTGTTGCACAATTACACTGTAACTTACATCTTATCAGCTTTGCATGATGACGGGTGACCTGTAAGAAGTTTTAGGACTCCTTGAATGAGACTCCAACCACAATAATGAAGTGGGATCTGTAATAATGTTTGTACGTACACATTGGGGCCCCCTGCCTGAAAAGTTTGTTAGTAGGGAAGCACTTAGACATTGGGTCCCACTACCTGAAAAGTTTGTTAGTAGGGAAGCACTTACACATTGGGTCCCACTGCCTGAAAAGTTTGTTAGTAGGGAAGCACACTGCCTGAAAAGTTTGTTAGTAGGGAAGCACACTACCTGAAAAGGTTGTTAGTAGGGAAGCACTTACACATGGGTTACTTACATCCGCATGATGTAGGGGAATCTGGAAGAAAATATTATAACTTACAAAAGGGGATCTCAAGTGGAAGATGTGAAGCCTGGAGATCTGCAAATATAAAAGAAGATAGTCAGTATGTTGCACAATTACACTGTAAAAAAGTTACTTTATAAATAAATTAGCTTCAATGTGATACAGTATCTGAAAAACAAAATACAGACTGTTAGTATGTTGTAATAAATAAGAATTTGAACTTGAATATACTCACAACAATGCATTGCGTAACGGATTCAAGCGTGAAGTACATCGATTATCAGACTGCAACTATTCAGTTCTATCTATAATCTATAACTCTCAGCTATTCTCTATATGTTTTCTCAATTGTAAACTGTACCTCTTGGCAACTCTGTATTTGTGTTAAAACTACTATTAAAATAGCAGAACCTGGCAACCTCAAAACAGTCATACCATTACAACAACCAGTCATCCAATCCTTCCCAGAAAATAAATCATGGAGGACATATAAACGGTTGAATGGTAGCCCTGCTTGTTACTTGTCAAAAACTAAATTTGTTTCTGTGAATGTTTCTGTGGTAGGGAAAGGAAAATATGAAAAATAGAAGAAGAGTACAACTGGAGAATGGCTAAAAGCCGCAAGATATTCTCCGAAAACCTGCAAAAAAACAGTGAAAGGAGAGTTCAAAGGATGAAGAAATCATGCTGCCTCATCAGGCAACAGGAAAGTTTCTTAAAAAATGTGTGAATTTATAATACCTTGGAACCTTAGCTCCATACTAGGTATCTGACCTATGTTAACTTCATCATTCTCAACTTGTCTTGAATTTTTTCCAGATTTTGTCTAACGTTACATGACGGTCTGTATGTAGCATGTGTACTATGTACTTTTGGGTACAGTATGTCAGGAAGATTACAATTATTTAGTGTAATATCATTCTTCAGTTTACATCAAGTATTGTTCATTCAATTGAATGAGAGTTACTCAGTTGCTAAAGGCAAATATAATGTTATTACAACTGGTAGAATTAATTCAACCACTGGATGGATTTTAATTATGATTTGGTATTTAGTGGTTTTACATAGATATAATACGAATGCCAAGTAGCAGTTCTCTATATTCTACAAGTCCCAGAAACTGTCACAGGTACAACTAAATGTACATTTCTTTACTACCCAAATCAGACATACGGATAGATACTAGCCAGGGGACTGTTTCGGTTCGGGAACTCAATGCAGAATCCTTGGTATATTCCAAGTTAATCTAATTCAGATGAAGTACTCTAGTGAGATCCACTCAGGCAACTATGGCAGTTTTGCAAGCTAAATGTACACTTGTATAGTTTAGGTTAAATCCACGATTTTTACAGTAATTTCAGATCACAGAAGTTCTGTGAATCAAGATAACTAAAGTCACGGAGGGGAAATTGCATACAAGCAACAGTACTGGGGTAATTCAAAGTTGTGAAATCATCACAACCCCTTTTGTTATGTAGGCTTAAGATATGCACATGTGAGTAATATCACTGATAAGTTTAGTCTGTGCACTTAGCACAGGCATAACCACACGAGTAGCAGCTAAGTTAAGTCAACTCATATTATAATCAAGTAAAGGCACTCTCGTCTAAAAGTCTAAATTTCTTCTCTATTAAATTTTGTTCATCCTAGCGCAGCGAACCCTATAGAAAATTCATTTGACCTACGCGACCAATAGTTGGCCAGGGGGGACAGCGACATCTAATTAGCATCTGTTATTACGGACCGTCGAGAAAAACACGCGGCACTCTAAATATATCCTAACAAACTTATACTTCTACCACTTCTCAAACCTCCTGTATATCAGACTGCTACCTGAAGGAATGCCCCAACGGACTAAAAATAAATATAGTAGAAATAAAAAAAAATTCACTAAGAATGCTGGCTAATGCATGAAAAAGAGCAGTCATCTACTACGTTGGGGTATCCTTCTGTCTAATAAAATGAGAATATACCAAAGGCAGACCGGTCCCACGACAAAAATAATAATATTAGAATAAGCATTATATCACATATTATTTCCATTACTAATATTTACCAGGAGATTTTGTATGAAAATCCAATTAAATTTACATTGCCACATTGAATCATATTTATTAGAATTTTTATAAGATTAAAATCTAGTATCCAGATACTAGCTTATTAGTTAATTGAATCTAGTTGTATTAGGATTATAATTCATAGCGCAACTACTCCAGTCTTGCCGGCTAAGCCCAGAGTAGGGAAATAATTAGATCTGCCTCCAGTATACCTCGCCAATGTGGGGAATGCCATTATCCAAGCCCTAACACATACCTAGCATCACTGATAACCTTCCTCCTGTGTCCTTCAAATATAGATTAAATCGGTTCACTCCAATGTAGGCAGTGTCCTGAAAAACTGACTGGTGTTCTCATCAGTGTTATAAACACTATCATTGCAAAGTAGTCTAAAAAATTGGCTTAGACAAGGCCAAGAGAAATGGTAAATTATCCTCAAAAGGATCACCCATTACCAGATGTAGTGTGGCTCGAGTTTGGCCAGTTTAGGTCGTGGTTCATCCACTCAATTCATATACCAATTTAATTGGCTCATCGCTTTGCAGCGTGTCCAGAGGTTAGCTGGCCTTTAAATGCTGTCACTGTAGCGACACTGATTTAAATGATGTCACTGTAGTGACACGGACCAATCAAATTGCCATAACCATGCCGTAAGCGGCAGGTCCCATGAATAAATAAAGGCATCTATGATCAGGATGGTGCATAGCACCAGTGCCAGCAAATGGCACTTTGTATAACCAATAATACTATCTATACTTTCATTTATTTGGCTCACCATAATCGAGGTGTCCGAAAATTCTGCTAATTAAGAGTCTATTCCTTACTAATATAACTATATAATTTACGAATACACATTGCTGGATCACTTAAAAAATTATGGACTTACATCAGCTCACACCAAGTTAGGCATGTTCTTTGAATTGAAATTGGTATTTTTACCATTAGCAATGTGCATTCCCTAACCTTAGATAATGGCAACAGCTTACTATTCGTCAAGTTTCAACAATACTGGCCTATGTAACTAGCTGTTTTAATTGCCCATTGCAGAATATATTCGTTTTATCACAAGCCATTTTACTTGGCATTGAATTTGGCTCTCGTCCAATCAATAAATATTATTAAACTTATAGGGGAAATGATTAGATTTCCATTGGAGTTTAATTTGGCTCTCGTCCATCAAAAAAAAATAGGAAAAAGTAATTGATTTGACTCTTGTCCATCACAGAACCTTATAATAGGCACTCAATTTGGGGCATGTTCACAAAAAAGCAATTTTTGGGCTTAAACCGGGCGATACTATCAGGAAAATCATTGAGAAACTTATAATTGCCGGCAAGTTTTTCAATAGTTCTCCCGAAACCTAATATTTAGCCTACGAATTAAATAATACTCAGGGTTTGCGTCTCCTTGTGTCTGGATTGGACCCCTCTACCGCCATCCGATGTTTAGAATTGAACGTACATGATACATGAACGTATCGAACGAACCAGATTGCTAAGCCACCTTGTGGAAAAGAATCGAACGAATGTGATTTGTAGGCCGAACCGAACGAACTGCCAGGCCATCTATCGCGAGAGCGATGCCAGAACTAGGATGTGAGGATCCGCTTTACGCAAGAGGGCGCGGCGCTTATGAAGGAGGATTGTGGATACCTAAATAAAGCAATGAATTTATTAATTTATGATCTTATATCTAATGTTTCCCACTAGGTGGTGTCTAGCACAACATACAATATAAGATATCATAGTGGGAATAAATCACCAAAATAAAAATTCAGATGGGACATATTTTCTTTGGTTTGTAAGCTACTCGTACCCAAAAAACTTAGTGGTGGATTCATCTATTCTAGTGGCTGTCATGTGGATGTTACGGATTCTGTTTAATTCAGTTGTTTGTCTTGCGAACATTCAAATACAGATTCATAGAAATAAATGTTTAACAACCTTGGGGGGAAGGGGGTAGGGGGGGAATGATTTGACAAAAATTACCAGGAAGATGGCCAGTAATTATTTTTGTTTTCACTTACAACATTTGCGAAATGAAAAAGTTTGGATTTCAGTAAATTATGTAAATATAAATGACATGTACGAGGCGTTATCTTGTGCAAGTAGATTGTGATATAAACTCATGTGGTGACTTTACAACAAGAAGAAACTGGGAATGTGTGGCTTACTTAGTTGATGCATCATGCTATGTTATGGAAGACCTGATATATGTTGAATTAACAGTGAAAAAATTGTTTACATCAAAGATTAAATAATTTGCCCAACAACGGTTTAGGTTACAATGAACATTGTAATCCGTGTTGAATTAAAATTTATGATTAAAATTCATGTAATACTTGGGCTTTCCGCGATTAGGCATTATTACAGAAGTTGGTAAGTTCGTTAAAAATGATTTTATACGTTGACGGGATGTCTAACCAAAGATAGAAATGAAAAATAGCAGAAACGGGCTACTGTCAACGGTGAAATCCAGATTAAGTGCATGTAAATCGCCAAGAGGGCGCCAATACGAACTAAATTAGGTTTTGTTACTATTCAGGCTCTAAAATACTTTCAAAAAAGGAAAAAACTTCAAGTCTCACCGTCGTCCGGTTCACGAAGAAGCAATTGCCGGTTTCCGCCATCTTGGATTTTGACTGAGTGGGCGTATTTGAAAGATGCGCATCGACTTTTCGTTTTTTTATCATCGCATCGCTATTCTCGGCATTATAATTCATAGAATACCATAGCCGGCACTCAGTAGATGACATTTACACGTTTTGGGGGTCTCGGACAAGCTGTGCTGTCTTTACGGAAGCGCCCCAGGATTCGCAGCTTCTCCGACAAAGACCGCATGCAAAAGGAAGAGGATAGTTGCTTTCCGAGACATCACGTGATCGAAACGTCATCGGATTACGCCATATTGCAGCAAGAAAAGTTCCAGAATAGTAGAAGAGGCGGGAAAAACTAGTTTACACCAGTTTACACCTTCCAATCGGACCTGCCCCGTCTGTACACGAGACTATCAATGACGTCTAAAGCGTCTCATCCTTAACCGCTTTGGTTCCATGCTATTTCTGTAAAAAGCTACCAAATACATAACGCACATTGTCTGAATATATATGAACACTGTCATTCTGATTATTTTACCATATATTTTTTACTAATTTGTGCTTTTTAATAAGAACTAGATGCTTGCGTTGATGTGACCCGGCATTTCTCGATTATTTTATATTCATGGGGAATTCGTAGGAGTTATATCCTGTTGGCCTGAAAGGTAAATTAGCTTGCCTGGGTTCAAAATCTTGGCCTTCCTTTGCTGATCCCATTGCCATTGAAAAGAGGATTAGTTTCTTACTATTCTCACTAACATCCACATACACACAGTTTCTCCTTTATTTCTGAGAAGATATGCTGAAATGACCCAGGGTGCTTGTATGGTGCCTCCTAAACACGAATATTGGATGAGATGGGGTATTGGACCACTCCCATACTTCATGTATGGACTTGCCACTTTCTCTTGGCACTGGAGCCAGTCCATGCCAGCCATGTGCCAGTCCAGCCATGTACCACTGCATCAACATTTACTTCATCCATCTCATTTCCAGCTAGTTTGCTTACAAATTCACAGATGTCAGTACAGGGAAAAGTTATTATTAAGACTGTTTGTATCTGAATAAACAAGTTTTTAAAGTAAGAAATATTGAGAGAGAACATAATGATTGTCGCGCGTTTCTTCCTACAACGCGCGCGTAAATAAACGACAACTGTGGCTAGGGCGATTACTGAGAAATACAGATTAATAAAGGCATTAGCAAAAAAAAATATTACCACATATAACAATAAAAAGAAAAGTAATAGAATAAAGCAAGCCAATGCAAAAATCGTATGCTGAATAAAAACACAGACTTCTCTATTCATACGAGAAAGCGAAACAGATAATAAAACACATCTATTATAAGGATGCTAAATCATTATTTACTTTGTTTGTCTTAGTCGACATGCTGCATTCAAAGGCCATTTCATTTTAAATATATAACGCTAAAAGCAACCACGGTGTCGTGGAAAACAACAACACTCCACTAAAGGTATATAAACAACGAAAGACAACAAAAGTATGGAAGAGTAAACACACACACACATACAAACTTACACTGACTGCAATACAGTCAAAGTAAAACAAGGACAAAGTCTGTGAATGATGAACATACAATAGGAGACGAGGAAAAATGCAAACGACAATGCAACTTATTTTATTGGACTTTTAGAAATGTGACTGGGTCTCTAGCTTAAAACTTATGTAAGTGTGAACCAGAGAGGGATTTGATACTTTACCACTCAAAGTGTGACCTTACTTCACGAGGTTAGTATTGACTATAATAATGTTAAAATAAATTATTACGTTAAAGATCAATGATGCTAAAATATATTGTTGGCAAAAATTGGTTAGCGAGGCCGGATAGTTGTAGAAAATAAAAAAAAGGGAAGCTCAGATGTGAAAAAATATCAAGAACTAATCACACAAGATGGCTTGCATCTCTCTTATTTCGACAGGACTGAAAATTTTAACAATGCCTTATATAAACTTCATTAAACATTTAGTTTAAGACAGCTCTGTGAACAGCAGATGAGGTGATAGGTTTAAATAACACTTATAGTCAAAAAAACATTCCAAGAAACAATGTTACCTATCCCAGGATATATTTAAAACTAAATGAAGTTAAAAAAGATCTATCTGCCTAAGATGACATCAACAAGAAGTTGGAAATTGTTAAAACATTTGCTTCACAGAGCCGCAAAGTGGACCCAAGTAAAGTCATACAATAGCTGCCAATGCATTGAACCACAGTCAAAATTTTAATGAACTAAACTAAACTTTCGAATGAACCTTCAAGGAAAACTTTATCTACGCACAGCGTAGATGCATTAAACCACCTAAAATGATCTGATTGTGGTAACTCAACATTGATAGATAATATGTATGTGGCTTGGTCATGGAGCTATTCTGTCTGTAGAAAAGTTTTTCCAACCATTGTACGACTTTGGGCCGTTATGAGGTAGGTACACAGCTACCCACAAGATGAGAAAAATACAAATATAAAATATTGAATTTTACTAACAAAAGCTTCAATGTACAGGGAGTACATAAAATGTAATACCTACACACTAGCAAATGAACTTCCAGTCTCATTTGGAGTGAGAAATACACTACCAGGGTTGCTTTGAAACGCACAGTTCAGGCACAATTAATTTAATGTGATTGGATATGCGTTGACCATTTTTAAGGTCAATATTGACCAATGACAATTTTAAAACCAAAAAAAAATTGAACAATACACTGATTTCAAAATCTATATCTCAGAAAAGATAGGCGTAATTTAATATTCAATTACAGCGGGAGATGAGAACTGAGATTACTAAATTTTTCATGTAGACATCGGAAATGGGATAATATAGGTAGTAGTGAACTGGTAAAAAAATCGCTGATGAGACGATTTGATTCGGTATATAACATCATGGTTAGATACACTTTTTATACAAGACTTTGGCTAAAACATTCTCTTTAATGAGACTTCAAAACTCTGAAAGCATTATTGATTACTGATTCCGAAAGGCAACTGTATAATACGGTCATATACTACTATGATGGTAAAGGTCAAAGGTGACAGCGTATAAAAATATCTATGGCGGATAAAATAATAATAAAATGTGATAAAAAAATTGTGGGCGGCTTGAGAAAAGTATAATGATAACCTTGGAGTATACAGGTGTCTGTCGAGCATTACAAACATTATTATGTCACTCTGATGCAATGCAGTTGTTCCTTTCGGCTGATGATGCAAGTAAAAAATAGCCCTTACAATCAAAACGATGCCCTCTTGTTTGTCATCTGAAGGCACCTTCGTAATGCGAGTTCACGCATGGTAAGTAAATGGATGTTAGTGTCGTTATTATCTTTTTTCATTATTATTGTCGTTCCACGTCAGTATTGGCATAGCAGGTTCTGGGTAGGGTGGAATTTATTTGCCTCAGGTTATTAATATCTTCGCGGAGTAACGCCATCTCATGATCATATTGGCCGAGCGTTTCAGCTTGATTGTCGACTGCTCTTTGTAACTCATCTATCGAAGATTCTACATCGGCTGCTTCGACATCCGCCAATAAACGATCGTACTCATCTTGCATCTCTTTCATTTCAGTCGGGTTTACATCAGGGATAGCTCCTGAAATGGAGAAATGGAATGAAATTCAAGAATTCTATGGAACAGTGTTCCATTAGTATCTGTATAATGTATAGTATACTACATACTCAATTTGTCTAGTAGATCACGTAGTGTCTTGAGAACGTCATCAACTTTTCGTTTAGCTGCAATAGCTTTGGCTTTAGCAGATGCTGCTTCATCTGTTGCCTACATACAAGATAAAATTTACATTATGATTTATTTATGACCGTCTATGGAGCTGGCTTTGTTTTATTACACAATAATTTGTAGGTACTATATGGTCGAACATACGTTATGAGAACTGTATTACACTTGGCCGCTAGTGATTACACTAGAAGATAGTCTACATGCCCGACTACTTCTTTATTGGATACGTACATTGCTAACTTTAACAGCATTTGCTTTGGCCTCATCAACAGCAAGTTGTAAGTTAGCACCGGTTGAATGAACTTCGCCAGCGAGGTCGTTCACCGCATTCCTTACGTCATTGATTTCGCTATTTGCAGATTCCGCTTCACTTCGTATAGTCGCTGCTTTCTGTGAACGAAGAATGTCATCATAGTAAATATAACAAAGAACTAATCAACAACAAAAATACACAAGTAATGTGTTATTACATTCTGAATTTCCTGAGCAAGGTTTTGTGCGTTCTCAGCCTTGCCACGTGCCTGTGTAGCGGTCGCACGGGCCGATCCGAGTGCTGCCTGTGCCTCGGCTGTTTTAGTATTGGCTCTGTCGATGGTTGCTTGAATTTCTGGTGCCATGTCCATTGCTGCTTCGGCCTTACCACGGTTCTCGGCAATTTGTTCATCGAAAGCTGTAGAAATATTTGATTACTTAGTAACTTGTATAGTTATATTGAGCTTTTAATGAATTTACAAAAGGTTGGGGTATTTATTCTAGATTTTGTGAATCCAATCCCTATAAGAATTCCCAATTTACAGAATCATTTGGTTACGTGTGCTAGTACAAAGATGCGTGGTTCAGTGATACAGGTGAACAAGATAACATGAATGGAAATGGACAAAGAGCAACAAAAGTCTGAACGCAAGGAAACCAGGTTTCGTTGATTTCACCGTAGCTCAATTAAACTCAAGACGTCAAGAGGGTTCCCACGATGACTACGACATAGATTTTATGGAACAGTTTAGACCTAAGTATGTCTACAAACTTGATTGTAGTGAACACTGCTGGACTGATGTAAACATTTCAATGACATTCATGTTTACACTTGATAAAATTAACCATTATTTTATCATGGAACAATAGAACTATTACATCGTAGAGTAAACGAAGGAAACATTGTTTTCGAAACCATCCCGTCAGTCCAACATACTCAGAAAATACCAAAACAACGAGTCAATGATGCTATCTCGGGGTGGTTTTGACTGACTCGGACCAGACCGGAAATGACGACACTTAAACGTCTAAGAAAGAAGGTGAATAAAGAAACTCCTCTATTGTTTGTTGTGGGTAATATTACCCAAAACGACAAGGTCAACCACAATGGGGTAACCTGAACCACACTACGGAATTCTTTTTCAAACAAGCAAAGTAGCAGTTCCCACGCGTTCTATACTACAATGGATAGCCACTAAAATATACAAAATAATTAAATAATTGAAGTTGATATATATAGCATTCAGCGAAATGAAACATTAGACCTATTGCTTTTTAAAACATTCAGATATGTTATACTTTCATTGCCAATCAGATGATGTATAACATTAGGAATCAAATCCAATGAATAAAGTCAGTCAAAGGTAAAAATATATATAATTACATTTACATAATTTTTATTCATTGAATTTACAGAATTTTGACCTCATTTCGATGTTTGGGTAGTACTCATTTATTAGTAAAATAATAGTGCTTGAAATTAGTGTTTGTAGAGCTGCACTAACTAAAGCCTTGAAAGGGAAACCGAAAATGGATTAACTACCTTGAAAAAACCATAAAGATTCCATCAAGATTAAGTTTCATGATATAAGATGGCACTTTAGCGGCTTCGCTGCTACTATTGAGTTACGTGATTTTTGCGGCAGATGACTCGCGTTATGGGTTTCTAGAGCAGTACTTGATTTCTCAAGTGGCAAATTTGAGAGTTGGAAGGGCGACTAGTAGCCTCGAAAAAACTTTGTGTGATTATTTTTGTGGTTGATATTACAATCAACACATCAGTGGAAACTCCTTTATTACCATATTAATATGTAAGTGTTATTTCTCGGGTAACAGAGGCCAATGAAGTACTTAGTGGGTATACTTAGGATAAATCATAGAGGCCAACATAGATATAATAAGGTTATCTATGAGAAACCAACATTATAAAATTATATTTTCAACAAATGATCAAATTCGAAAACCAATCAAGCATCCAGTATTTTGACCAATATAACAAGCGGTTTCAAATTACACTCTAGCACTTGAGACTGGCGAGAAAACGCGACTGAAATCGTAGTAGACAAGAATGTCAGAAACCAAATCCATGATCTTGTCAAAACAATTATTTTATCAAATGTAATGGGGATATCCAAAGTCAATTTTTTACAAGTTCAATGCATCAGTTGATATAACTGATTTTGTGAGCTTTACTATCAGCTAATTTTTGTATTTATATTTATTAATTGTAAATCAACTGTCTGATTTCACAGTTTGGTAAATGATTTTCAACTGCTACAGAATAGTGTAGAGTTATGGTTATAGTATAGTGACCACCCACCTTCAAGTGACTTCTTAATATCCAACACTGATTGATAGGCTGCGTCTCCCTTTGCAGCAGCTTCAACAGCGATTTCCCGGGCATTGTGTGCCTTGGCTGTCAGCATATCAGTTGTCTGAAATGTAAAATATATAGGATGAAAAACATAGCAGTGAAGGAGCAGAGATAATTGAAAATACAGTACAGTACATCAAACGAACCGAATTAAAATAGTGCCGTTGTATAATATCTTTAGACCGTGAAATAATATCCTGCCCATATACTCACAAAATAGGGAATTCAGACAGTGAAGGGACTGAAGCTGGATTCCAAATGAAATTATGATATAGTCTACAGATATTTGGTCCATTAACGGACATGCCTTAACATTTAACTTTTTTATTTCCTCATAATAAAGGAATTGAAAACCATGAACCGAAGCAAAAATAAAATGGAACTCACGTCTTGAAGAGCATCTGCCATGTTTAGAAGAGTTTGTGCTCTCTCAATGTCAGCTTGCAGTTTACCGTGTCCCTCCATGTATTCTTCATTGAGTGTATCAATCTGGAATTATTTGAGATTATAAATGTTGTGCAACTATTCCAGCCATACCATTTTTTAGGATATTAGACTGTGGCAAGTATCCTACCCTCGGCAATAAATTGGCTGCTCTTTCAATAATGTCTTGTGCGGCCAAATCCATATCATCTGTATTGTATGTAGGCATGCTCTGTTCAAGCTTGTTGGCCTCGGTCAGCAAGTCGGTGGCATTATTTTTCGATTTTTCTGCTTTACCGAGAACGTCATCTGCCAATTTGCTTAATTCGTCTCGCAAAGCAATTGCAGCAGGTAGTCTAGTACTGTAAATGAATGCAAATCATAAGCCTTGAAATTAGCAGAGATAAATAAATTCATTTTAATATAGATGGAGTGGTATAGTTAGACATAGACATACTCAGTCATATCGTCGAACGTGCTTATCAATTCATTCAGAGTGGTAATCGCCTCTTCGATCGAATTAAGAGCATTTCTCGATGTATCCAGAGCTTCTTGAGCAATCGATACAACTACTTCAGACTCCTGCTCGTGTCTGTAAAAAAATATTCAAGTTGAAAGAAAATCAAGTATAATAATACATAATTATGGTAAGTTTACTTACTGGTCAGCTAATGCATCTGCTTCGACTGCAAGCCTTGTCATGTTGTTTTCCTTATTCAGGCTGTCCTGGGCGATAAGCTTAGCTTGTGAAATGTGCTCCATTGCCTGCAAAGCGAGTGAATGCATAAGCAAATGCAATATAAAATGTCGAACAACCAACATGCAAGGTACCTAAATACAGGAAGTTTGCTATCCCTCTATCCCATAAAAGACCCACCCACATTGAACATATTTTAAGAACACAAATTAAAACTACTGGTATCTAAATAACACTAATAAATTGAGTTGAACTAGCCAATACTAAAGTAATATTAGCATACTGTACCTTGTCTAGCTGTTGCTGTGCTTCATCTAACTTCATTCCAATCATATCAGATTTCTTCAAGGAATCCGAGTTGGTCTGATTTGCACTTTCCATGTTTTCAGCGCAAGAATCGACTTTGTTTTCGACCGCCGCCAATTTGATGAAAAGTTTCTGTATTTGTTCTTGGACTTCACCCAATTTGTCATCTAATGCATCTTGTTTTTCTATAATATATATTCAAAATGATTAAAACCTCAGAATAATCATCACGGTTACACAAGTAGATCATTACCATCCATGTCTTGTGACTGTGGGATCATATTCTGTAAAGTTATTTTCAGTTTTTCGAGTTTGTCAAGAAAATCTTCTCCACCACTGGCCGGTCGGTCTCCGATTCCATCTGCCATATTTTCAAGGTCAACAAGCTCATTTCTGTGTGTGTCCACAGCATCCTGGACCAGTCCATAGCAAGGTGGACATTCTGTGATGGAAAATTCATTCAAACATTCTATAGTTAACACGCTGATTTATGAACAGACATTTTATGTAGAATTCAAACAGAATCTTTCTAACATACAAAACATTACGGTATATTTATATTTAAAACTTTAAAAATTTTCTCATTAGCCTTCGAGATATAAATATATAGTATGTTCGAGATCATAGTGAATCACAGATAAATAAATGTTAATGGCAAGTGCTAAGTACCTATGCATCCATTCGAAATGTCAAAATAATTTTCTTGGCATTCGTCACATTTAACTCCTAATACTCCTTCTTTGCATTGGCAATATCCGTCTTCATTACACTGAAGATCAGCACTTCCAACTGTGCTGCACTCGCATGCTGTAAAACAGATTTTCAATTCATTATTATTATTCCAGCATAAATGGAATTTAGAGTTGATACAATATTTTATCAAAACACAACTTAAGACTTATGAATCTACTTACATGTACAGCCTTCTCGAGATAATTCGTAGTGATTTGGTTGGCACTGATCACAATGCTGTCCCGTCACACCAGGCAGACAATCGCAAGTTCCTGTATCTTGATCGCATTTGCCGGTGGTAGCTCCTATAGAATGACAGTCACAGGACATGCAACCGTTACCGCTCTGAATATTCCAGTATCCATCTTGACACTGATCACACTTTTTTCCTGTTTAACACATGAAGTAAAAATATTATTACAATATACAGTCAACCAGCGGTTTATTGCTAGAAATATAAATGTTGGAACGCACATCAAAAATAATACTGAGATGGAAAGGTACATGGGTTGTTTGATGGTGAATAATATTCCTCTATTAGGGTAGGCATTAGTGCTTACGTGACATTTGCCAACCTTACCAACCTAGTTATCAACGATAATAGTGACGATTCTCATTGTTATTTTTGGGGAAGAAAAGTAAGGAAACGCCGCTGTAGTCAATATCCCGTAAATTGCCAATGCATGCAATATTCAAGGAAATGGGCAGACGTAATACTGAAGCTATCAGACAGCAATAATATTGCATGCATTTGACGTAATATCAGCTTCAAGCACGTCAATGCATCACATGACAACGTCTCGACTCGAACGAAACCAATATATCAAAGGAATGATGACAGAGTGCAAATCACGTAGTAGTTTACATTTACGTAAGGAGTTGATTCATAGGTTCCAGGATTCATAGGATTCCAAATACAAGTGAACGGAAATAATACCAATTTTTTTCTACACTTGAACGAGCAACTCATTTGCACCAAGTATTATTATTAATTATTTAATAACTGCATATCTTATAATATCTATTAAACCTATATGCATTTTTCATGTCACCCAGTAAAACTGGAAGCCAATAATTTGCTTGAACTTACCTATAACAAAAGGCAAGCAACTGCACTGGCCAGTTGCTGTGTCACACTGTACTGCACTGTAGCTTCCAAGGGAAAAGCATTCGCAAGCTGAAATAGAGATATATATATTATAATATGTTACTTCATTCTGCTATGAAATAAAAGCATGGTGTGTGATTATACAGTAGAGTATATACATCCTACTTGAATCTAAGAACTACTGGAAGAACAAGGTGTTAGCTTTTTTCAACTAGGTGTTATGATATACCACAACTAGTAATAAAATTAAGATGTCAACTACAAATTTTGGAAGCTTTTCAAGAGGGTTCGGGAACCCAAAATCTCCATGTTGTTAATCAAACCTCTGCATCTTTCAGCTGGATTATCGGTAACCGATTGTCCATAATATCCGTCCAAACATCTCTCACATCGGACGCCGGTCGTGTTATGAATACATTTGAGGCATTCACCCGTTACGCGATCGCAATTCATGATAGCGTTCATGTCAATGTTACCATTGCAGGTGCATCTTTGGCATTGACCGAGACCTCGTGGATCACCGAACCTATGTGAAGAAAACAGATGAAAGAATAATAAGTAACCGTAGTAGAGCAACAAGTCGGTGTAGCACTGGAACCGTAAATAAGATATTTGACTACAGTATTTACCACATAGCTATTCCTTGACCCACATAGTAACAAAAAGACAGATAGACATGAAATAGGTTTGAACTGTTCAGCCAATTAACATAGTTTAACTTCAGCAAAACAGAAAGGAGTTGAGAACACTTCTGTCTATTATCAAATTCATACTAGCTATATAGTGACTATTTCTATGTGATATCAAGTTGATTGAGATTCATGGAACATTATTGTAATTTCCATGCGGTGCATATATATAATACATTACAAGTCATTAATAGAGAATTACTCACCATCCATCCATGCAGAACTCGCACTGATTGCCAATATGTCCCGGGGGACAACTCAGACATTTTACAAGGCCATCAGACGTGACAGCGCAAGCTATGTTGTTTGGACAAGGGCAAGGGATGCACTGGTCATCTCCTGGATTTTTATAATAACCAACTTTGCATATCCCGCAGTGGTCTCCAGCGGTATTGTCCAAGCAAACGCATACTCCCGTCTCTGAATCGCATTCGTTTCCATGGCCGCTACATTCACAGCGAACGCACGGAGAGTATTTACCACCGTTTGCTGGTTCGCGGGTGTATCCAGGAGAACAACTCTCTGCGAAGCCATCGATGTATCCATCCACATCACAGTATTCGATCCATCTTGCCGGCTCTCCTGATCCGCCAAGTTCTGCCGTGTCCATGACGACCGAGTGAAGATAGGTGTCTGAAAAGAAAACATTGAGTACATTAGTGAATGTAGATGGATGATTATCATAATGAATAAAAGCTGTCTCTAAATCATGATAATAAGCTCTTAGAAATGTTTATTAAAGACACTGTACTGCATTAGGAAGAGTACTTAAAGCACTGGCTGGCTATTAAATAAATAGGAGTCTGACCTGTATCTATCGCACGAATACGAATGCTTTTAATGTCGTTTAACATTTTCTGGAATTGGAATGCCGAAAGGACTGGTTTAAATCCAGCCGCTTCATGCAAGCGGAATCTGTAAACCTGTGGAGCACCTGAAGGAGAGGGGTTATTCTGAAAAGAAATAAAACATTTTTGGTGAGAAACATCAACTATCATTGACTTACGTTTGTCGAGTCATATTAAAGACCAGCGGACAGAGTTTAGTTATTACATACCTGGTCAGTCAAAGATGCATGGACACGAAATTGATCCCCTTCAATGACGAGATCGTAGGAAGATATTCTGGCATGACGAATGGGAGATGAGCCGCTTCCCTCAATCCTGGAGAGGAATGGTGATCCTCCATCAGTGCTCAGAACAAATTCCAGAAACTGGTTATAACTAAAACGTTGCTCTCCCAAAAATTTAGCTGGAATAAAAAAAATGAACGTATATCAAGAAGTTTATAATATGTTAGTATATACTTATATATTTATACTTCAATTTAAGTTCAACCAGGTCTCTTATCCCTCACAAAAGCTGGAACATGAACCGATAAATCATAGGCACAAATATATAGTTTAAATATATAAAGTCAATTAATCCCTCATCAACAATGCCTCTTGTGTGGACCATTCGAGGATTTTATGTTTTCAACATACCTATTGACCTTATGACATCAAATCTATGAACATAATTCAAAGAGACCAATAGAAAATGAAACTTACCTGGTGCATTGAAAATAAGGTTTCCTGAAAGTGCTATTGTTCCCTTTGACCAAGAAATATCAGAACGAGAACCTCCTCTAGTCTGGGAAGAAGCCCATCCGTCATCACCTAGGAAAAAAAACAGAATCCTTAGAAAAGATAACAGGTAACACTATGCGCAAACATACAGAAAGGTTTAATAGAAGTACTATTTTAAATGAATCGAAAGGACAAACTCTGTTAGATCATGTTAACAGTGTAAAGCTGACATACAAATCTTGTTTGTTTTTGGTGTAATTTACACAAGGTGGACAACAAACAGGTATTGGATAGGTAGAGCAAACATAGTTGGGTGCTATGCAAGCAAAATATATGTGAGTGGAACACATATATTGAATGTCTTGTTACTTTACATAAAAGCTGGTTACTTAGTGCATAACTTCTCAAATCCGGCAAAATATCAGTTTACTTATTAAATATTTATGTGGTAAAATCACTGAAAAATTTATTTATAGATGAACAAAGTGAAATAACATTTAAAAAATTTATAGACTTTATTCAATGATACATAGAAATACTATACACATTATTAGGACCCGCCCATCACTGCTTGGAAATGTTAAAAACATTATTGACGTCATAAACCAATATATATATGGGTCGTAACCTTTCCATTCAAGAGACCATTCAACAAAGTGTTGGTCAGTCGTCCGCTCGATAAGAAAACGCTTTTGAGTTTATCTTTGTAAAAAAACACATGGACAAATGACCGGTAGCGTGTCAACGTTTGGATTAAAAGCAGACTCGCGTGTGCTACAAAAATTCAACGAATCAACCCCTTGTGTTTCAAATAAGTTCCTTCTCCGATATACGATTTTAGGGTATTCCTGCATGGCATCACATGGGTTAAGGTTTATATTACTGTGCCACACGAGTGCCACACTGTCTAGAGCTGTGCCAATTCGAATTGAAGTTATAAGCCCCACAAAGTAGAACTCGTTTCCTATGCGAAAGACTTCTAGACTACGTCAAAACTATTAACCCTTGCGACACATTACATATTCGCTGGGCTTCTTTAGGAATAATTCTGATCGAGGTTGCCAAGCTGGGTTAAAAACGTAATACCTGTTAGTAAACAGGAAGCAATAGCATAATCAAAAAGGACTGGATGCCGATATATTTCACATGAAAAACGAAGCTGCATGGAGCCTGGAAGTTACTGTTTCCGGGAAAAATCAAGAACTGGAGTTCCATTTTATGAACAATTGAATAATTTTCTGCAAGTTTGTTGAATCACATCGCAAAGATCCAGATTCTGATTGCAGAGAGACTATATGCCAGTATTCAGATATAAATAGATATATATGTGTATAATGCATTCGGATTTGAGTAAGGGCAATGATTGTCCTACACCAGCTATTTGCATTGCAATAGCCTATTCTCATGTGCATGGCTATACCAACTCAAAAAATTCAGTGGTTTATACCTCTTTCAAATACACTTGTAATCTTGGCGACAGAGTAGCCTCCAGCAACTCCACATATTGAAGAATGTCCATAACAAAAGCACGCAGTGCAGCCATATGGGTTCTCGAACTGGAGGTTCATGGTGCCCGGTTTACATCTGAAAATGCATTGAATTGAATTTTTTTACCAATACATTGAAGAAATACATATTTGACATATTTGTATGTCTGGCTGCATTCTACAAAAGATAACTTATCTCTACAGATATTAATATTGCATTCCAGCGTGAATATTGCATTCCATCAAAGGAAAAAAAATCGTCCTACATTTGATCAATATTGCTTTATCTACCAATAACACAAGCATGAGAAATACCTAAAAGTACTAAAATGGTTACTCAAACAGTGGAATATATTTATATATATATATTATAATAAACAAATTGCAACTGGCTATGCTGACCAATAGGTACAGAAATATTTTGATAGTATCAGGGTGTATTCAAAAAATTCATACTGCACATTGTACCAGCAGTGAACTATTCTTGATATTTAGTACAACCATTTACAAATATGCATAAAGAACAAACTGGAGCAGTGCCAAACTGACTATATCAACAGCAAAATACTTTGTGTGATTGGAATTTGTTTTGTTTTGGCATTTTTTTCAAAACAACATGTATCAGATAACACAACCAAGCAGTCCTAGTTGTAGTCCTCAAAATAAGAGCTCTTACAAATGAGCACAATATTAGTGGGTGATTCTTAGAGGCAATCTCTTAACATAACAAAACTTTTTATCCACTTCATACAGGGCCTGCTTGTAGTCTGGCAAATAGCGGAGCTGTCAAATTCAATAAACCATGACTGAGGTCAAATGTCATTTCTTATTTCTGAACTTTACCTGTCGCACTGTACTCCTTCGACATTAAGCTTGCATACACAAGCACCAGTGTTGGGATCACATATCGTGTTTGCTTTTGTTCCATTGCCTGAACATTGGCAGAGACTGAAAAAATGAGGAACATTAGGATCTAGAAGGTAGAGCAAGTTAATTCTGAAAAATGAAACTAAAAGTTGGATAGATGGTTACCTGCAACCGGCTTCAGAAAGTCCAAAATATCCACTCAAACACTGACTACATTTGTCGCCACCGACGCCCCTTTTACATGTGCACATGCCATTGCGGTCACACTGCTGGCTTATAGACCCTGCAAGAATAATAAAGTTGAATTAATGATCTTTAGTTCTAGTTGCAACCTCTTAAACCTTTACTAAGAACATCTTAATTTGATTATGTAAGAGAATTAGCTCAACAGCCCATTGAAGCTAGCGCTAATTACTTTACATTCGCGGTGTTGAAACGTAATGCTTGTAGGCACCGAAGCATTACGTAATCCTTCACATTGTGGCGTAATCTTTAAACTTTAGATGGAACACTGAGGGTTAAACTGAAATTATAACAGAACAGCAACTGGCTTAAAGCATACAGTCACAGAATATATTCACATCTATATATACATAAGTCCTTTAAATGCCAACTTTCCTATGAAGGTATTAACTTTAAATATTATACAGATTAATGTTATCGGTTATAAATATGTAGACATGCCTTCAGGGAGCAAAGGTTGACATTTACCTTTGTCAGTAATAAATGGAAATATAATACATGCTGCTGATCGGCATAAGGTTATATGTATAAGAAGAATTACCAATGACGCTGCATCCACAAGCAACACATCTGTTTGATCTCGGGTCTTTGTAGTGATTTGGAAGACAGTATTCACAGTGGTCACCAGCAGTGTTGTCACGGCACCCGATGCATCTTCCACCGTGTCCCCCGGTTATGCGGTAGAGTTCCGGATCAAACACACACTTTTCCGCTAACCCGTTGCAGTCGCACACTAGGGACAAGCATGACAGATTAGCACACAGCTACTAACTGCTTTCTACATTAAATAACGGAGGAAATGGTGCTTTCTTCAAGTATGTTATCATACCATAATTTAACTATAAATATACCGAATGAAAATCAATATATATTCTATATTTTATGACTAATTTGTTACCAAATGGGCATTTCTATAATATAATGTGAATATTTAATATACTTATAGGACAAGTATGGGAATGAAGCTCTTCACAATTCTTGCACCAATGAGCATGAAATCGGATACTCTACATATATACGACTTAAGTTACAGAAGTCAAAATTATATTGTTGAAAAGTATCTATAAGCTCCGGAAACACATTCTCTAAAACAGTTTCTCATTGGATTTCTAGTTACCATGGTTCCTGACATGGATACGCTTCTGTATTTTTATTGTGTTAGGTTTTACATTACTTCAATTAGGACTTACTTTGGCAATCATGCGCACTTCCGTCGCCTCCTCTCTGCCAAGGTACATCGTTGTAAAGATCGGCGCATTGTTCGCAATCGTCTCCTTTTGTGTTGTGCTGACAAACGCAAGCTAATTTCCCAGTGGCACTTACATGGCATTCAGATGCATGTCCATTGCATTTACACCTGTGAAATACATGTTTGAATATATACTGAAATCTAGCAATGAGTACATAAACTACTGCAGAGAAAATGAAGAAACAACAATTTGAACTAACAATTTCTCATCTACTCAAGAAAAAACTAGATTACGTCAAGAGTTTAGTATGATAATTACAGTGTATGGCTACTAAAGCACTAAACTGAAACATCAAATTAAATAGAATTAATGGATTGAAACCATTCAAGCATGGAGACATTATATTATTTTATATTAATTAACTAAACCCATCTTAACTCTTAGTTTACAATGCAATATCATCAGTACATATACAAAACTTGAAGAAGGGTATCATTAGCAAGCACAGGTAAGGATTATATGACAGAAGGCCAATAGGTCCCAGGGTCAAGTATCAAGGGTTATTCTGTATCGTATTTGGTGACATAGACAGGATTATAACTATAACTGTATTATTTTCTGCACGAAGCATAAAAAATTCCTGCTTTAATTGAAGGCAAAAAGGTAAAGATTAAAGAGCTTTCACATCATTTCCCAAGAAGGAGAGTATTTTTACCACTGTTCTTAGCATGTGGTAATTAATCAAAATGAACATTTGTCAAGGGCAGGGTAAAGCGTGAAGATCAAAACACCCTACTTGTACATAGACGTCAATCACTGAATAGGAATTCTGATAATAAACTCAACCAAAACGTCTCCAACAAGAAGCGTGCCTGCATCTGTGAGCGTTTGAACACAGGCACTGTGTTTGTTTGTTTATTTTCTATCTATTTCAAGTAGGAGGAGCAATTGAAATAGAGATCACAACAGATGATCATCTAAGTCCCTCAGATCAATGGAAAAGAAGACATTATACTCCGGGTGAGGCTACACAAATAACTGGGGAATGTAACACAAGCCACAAAAGAAGAATGGTCAATCGAATTGGTTTTAATAATGAGCACTCACCTCCCTCCGACTGCGAAATCCGATATGGCATAATAGTAGGATCTGAGCACTTTTTTATCACTGAACACTTCGTCCCCAAAAGTGTTTATGCGATTGAGTGAGATTCGAATTGCAACAGCTGAGACCCAGTCCTGAGTAAGAATAGAAAAAAATCGATATTATCAATCTAATGCTGTAGGGAGAATTCTTTTTGTGGTTACGTAATAAATGAATGATGGGAAACAAAGTTATGTTAATTGAATTATTGGGGATTTTAGGCTCACATTTACAGCATAGAACTCTATATAACCATAGAAGAAATTTTCAATACCCTAAATATAGCATTGTTGCATATAAGAGCACAATGCTCATAAATACCTCAATACATTTATTGGCCAATGAATATACAAAAGAATATATAATGTGAAGAATTGAAACATGTTATTGAAGACTGCTATAATTTCTATTAAGAGAATTTTTAGTAAGAGTAAATCCCATAGGAAACTCATAACCTAGAACAGCATCCATATGAAGTGGAACATTCTTTGGTTGTTTATTTAAAAAAGTGGAGCAGGAACTGTTAAAAATAAATAAATAAAAAAATAGAACACAAACAGTAGATGGACAGATAGGATGTCAGAGAACAATCTCCTAGATTGTTAGTTCTATTAACTTATCTACCATAACACAACTAACTACTCAGAAATTTGCATGGTCAAAGACCACAATGCAAGTGTAGAGCATTCCAGCCTTATTTACAGCAGGGCAAAATGACCTAGATATCATCAGTTAAAAGTCGAGGTTGTGTTGAAGTTACACTGGAACACTGACAAATAATTTAAGTCATTTTTTTCACTTTTCCTATGTGTCTTATTGTTTTCATTATTATTCAAATTCAAGTTTCCGTAAAACCACAATGGTCTAGCTAAAGCTATTAAGTTACAGAAGAGACAAGAAGTAAATAAAACATGCCCGGTATCATCTCTTGTAGTGGTTAGCGGACTACTCGCAGGTTTATTTGAAGTTTGTTATCATTGATCTACTGTTCAACTGTTCTAGAAATATACAGTACTTGTAATCTGATGGGCTTAACCTCATACCTATCAATTGGTTACCTCTCTTTGGTCATATTTTATTGACCTACTTGGGTGGCCTGAAGGCCAATGACATATCGCAGCCCATAACTACTATAACCACAACTTGAATACCTTTGACAGAGAAATATTTAACATTTTTCTACAGTAGTGCAATTACAACCGTTAGTTTTCAGCTTTAACGCCACTTGCTTATGCAGTGCAACGGGCCATGAAGCAAGCACACTACATTCGCTTTCCAAATCTATCCCTGAACCCCTAACTGTACTAGTCATATCTTTGCCTGTTTATATTACTTTCAGGTTTATTTATGTTGAGCTTGTTATCAGGTAGCAAAAGAATTTAAAAAATGTGGCTAACCTGTAACACTTTACTTCTGTCAAAATTGTAAGCACTGGGTCGTCCCTCAAGGGTACTGAATGCAACATTGCCGCCAGTCAGGGGTGAGATATCACTGTAATCTTCCGTACACAATGCCTTTTTCTCGTCTTCGGTGGTAATGACGCCCTGGAAACGAAAGGTGACATTAATAAACTGCGCATGCACTGATAATAGCACATAGCACGTGATGGTGAATGTATACAATGCAACAAAAATTTATATGACAGAGAGAAGCAGTAAGATTCATTAATCTAGAAACGAAAAAAATAATTAATTTAAAACTTACAAGGGATATCGAACACCTCCACTATTTATTCTCGCTAACATTCATTCCCAAGTACAGTTGTATTAATACTTTTTGATCGACTATTTTTGGCGGAACCCAAGCAGAGTTATATTTAGAAACGCTGTTTATTTAACCGCAAGGATCAAGTTTCTTTAGGGGGAGCAAGCGAAGCGAGCAGAGCTGTCATTCATTTGCCAACAACAAAGTCTTCCTCATATAGTTTACTACAACATACATACAACAACTTCAAGAAGAGAAGAATATTTTCCATCTGTGTAAGACTATACAAAAAAATACGTTTGCAAACACCGTCAGTGACATGTTTACGACGACGCGACCACTGCTTCCTTTAAAAAGTCTTTAATATGTGGGTTGAATAGGAATAACTTCATTTGAATTAGATCGTGAAATGTAGAACGCTCCGACTAGACGGACATTCATCCGCCTTAATTTTCATTGCCGACTTACTTGACATTTTCCTCCCTTCAGATGAAAGTCTCGACATTAGACTGACAAATAAGTTTGGAAACTATATCCAAGACATCTGTCCCAATTCTCAAGTACATTTCCTTACACGTGTTTTCGCAAGATTAGTGATTATCAGCGGCGTTTCTCTTGATGACTTACAAAAACTAGTCCTTCCTACTAAACGAGGTTGACTCGGTAAACACAGCGGAATGCTACTGTGGGAAAACCGGATCGGAGGAGATAAGGGGATGAGAGAGAGACACAGGAAATTACACGAACTGGAACAATACTGGGTGAAACTTTAGAAGGAAGGAATCGCAGTACGATTGAGTGCACTACCCACTTGATGCAGTACATTATTTTCATTATAGTTTAACGGATTGCAGTTCTCCCTAGGTGTTTGTTGCAGTTCTCGACAACTTTATGTTCTTTACACGGAGGTACTTAACCTTGAAATATTTCCTAGCCAACTGTGTTCCTATTTTGGAGGGCGAATTTTGAACTTACTTTATTGTCAAGTCGGTAGGTGCTGTGGCAAGTTCCCGAGTAATATTGATATGCTTCCCATTCGCAGGTACGACACGACTTCTTGAAAATGGAAAAGCTCTCTGGTCTCGAAGTGTAGAATTTCAATCGAACGTACGTGATGTCGAATGCCTTGCCTAAAGCAAAAAATAAAAAGGAAGTCACATCGGGTATTCAAAACATTATCACAAATGAGTTAAAGAAATAACTACGCTGAGGTTCATACATCGTGACTATCATCCCCGAAGCCACTTGAAAAGTAATACCATGTCTCCGTTTGTAAAAGACAGCGCTACCGTACAGACATTTTACGTCGTTGTTATAGTTAGAGAGACACTGACAACATTGTGTGAAGTACTTACTATTGCCTAATTAACTCCACCAATCGCAGAATTTGAATTTGGTTAAACCATTCGCACGTGTTCTTTCCAATTAGAAAAAAAACACGTTACAAAAATAGAAAGCTAACACGAAGATCAATTTAAGATACGTAAATGCTTGTGTTAAGTACCAAAGTACACACCCAACACGTGCTATGTCTATATGCATGTCTCTTCAGAAATCCAAAAAGGCTAAGGTTAACCTACATGCGGTCAGTAGAGACCAACAAAGGTCAGACGAATATCCTGTTCGATGTTAAAAAACGTATCAGAATCAAACAAGACTTCATGGTTCTTGGTAACAAATAGAATTAAAGCGTTAACTACGATATTTAGACACTATCGTCAACTCTAACCTCAAGGTCAAGGGCCAGATCTTAATCACTTAATTACAATTTCCGATTTGCGCACATCACAGAGTTGTTTACGATATTAAATAATGTTGCGACAGAGAACAGAGTAAACAAAATTATGGTATTGAAGGAGCTGTACATTTCGTACAGTAAAACGAAGAAACTGAGACAATACTGTCTTGTGTGACGTTTCTTTGATTCTAGGTCGCAATCACACCAAACCGATTTAGATTCGAGGTTAAAGGGCAAATTCGAATGAAGTGACGTAATAGAAAAACTCGGTGAGAAATAACAGACCTCCCTTTTAAGCTATCGTTTTTAATTACAAGAAACACCAAAGAAATATTTCCCATTCAACATGGGAGATATCAGGAAAGCCATTTCCTTTGTGCGGTAAATAGCCTCAGTTGTTGAGGTTCTTCACCTGCTGTCGCGGAAGGAAAACATACGGTCAAAGTTGCGAAACTTCCGATGACAGAGTTTGTTTAAACCTCTCAGGGAGTTCTGCTAAGATATTGAACTAATATAACTAATAAAACCAAATAAATATACCATGAAACAATATTCGATACAGCACAGTTCCTGGGGATGTATAAACAATAATGCATTACCATATGTACTAGGATAGAATACATCTAGTTTAAAGGTGCAAAGACCTTCCAAATTTTCAAAGGGATTTTCATCACTCACGTAGGTAATTCCAAGATTTAACGAAGGCCTAGTTCCAATATTTACCCCAGACTTTTAAAGAACAAAGAATAAGCTCTGCGGTTCGGTATTCACATTAACAACGACAATCATATATAACCTTATAACGTTTGCATTGCCGGGATTTTGTTTAGATAGGACAGGTCGTATATTCGATAGCTATTCGTAGGTGAAAATTCTAGGCAAAAATAAACGTTGAGAAAGAGCGAAGGAGAAATGGAGTGGGAAGGAAAGTGAGAGTACGTATCGACTTTTATAACAGGAACATATGACGAAATTACTATCCCTGGGCAATTGCCAGTTTCAAGGTTACACATCATTATAGTAGCATGATGTCATGGGTGTCCATATATATATACAGTTTATAGTCTCGTAACTCACATTAGGGAGTAAAAATTTGTTGTTTGCAGACAGTGGTGAATATGAGAATATTGATATCGACAATGCTGTTGATATACAGACAATTTATTAAATAGGTGAGGTAGCATATAATGATAACGAATTGGGTATGTGGGTGAAAGCGGGTCTAGACCCCCACCAAGTATTTTTATTGAATCGCGAATGAAATCAAGCGTGGGAAGGTAAAACAATGGTGAATGGAACCCAACGTTCTATTTTTCTAGCATGATATTGATTTTGGAGACGGCTGCCGCTTTTATCTTCGAAGGAAAGTTGATGGACGGTGGAGCATTAATAGGAATTCACCCAAAACCACAGCGGAGTAAAATTTATATTTTTAAAGTACGACAAGGCTCCAGTATAAACAAAAACTTATGCTCTGGAATGTTAGGTCCACGCTGCAGCAGAAGAGGTTACGTTCGCTCACGAGTGAAACGTTCTAGATAAATAGTGAGAAGAGTGGGACAACACTCCTCTTGAGCAAACGGTAATAAAGTCTCTGGGACCTCTTGTCTCTTTTCAGACAGCAAACGCGTCGATTTTACGTGTAACAGGAAATGAGTTGTCTGGAGTAGGGCTACACCGTGAGCTGCAATCCGTTTAATCGGCTAGCGGCCGATTGGACTTCTTAAGGCCGAGTAACTACGTCTCTTTAATTATCCCGATAATCATAAGCAAACTTGGCCCATGCATACACAAAATATATATGCTGCAAATACATGTCTTTAGATATATAGACTACAAGTTACAGCCTTAGTTATTGCAACACTCAACACCCAATAAAACATCATAAAATAACAAACCAAGGAAAACAAATAGTATATGTTGCCAGGAAGCGCTTGTATGTTAGGTGTCAATAATAAGACGCGCAAGCTAGCTGTGGTTAGGGGGTTAATATTTTTTAGCAAAATGCTACGCTTTGTGGCCAGGTATATAGTGCGTGCGGTATTCATGGTATGCGAGACGAAGATTCCTTGACCTAAACTTTATCGCTTTAAAAGTCGAATTTCGACTTGCTAGGCTAATTCTCGCGGGAATAAGGAACGTAGGATTACATGTCTGTCTGCCTGCAAAGGCACCATATACTATTCTGTGCCTTGCACCGAAGGAAACATGGTGGTAGATTGGGTGTAAGAACGATGATGACCAATATAAAACTACATTTATGGAACGTCCGTCAGCTGTTAAAGTGGACTACACAGCTGAACGCGAGTCAGATTATTGATACTAGTGATAGACGTAGCCAAATACTATATCGCAATACAAAACAATAAATTCCACGAATTTCAAACGTTGGGACTATTTGGACTTGACTCCATGTGGCAAGCATACTGTAACTATGTAAATTTATCAGACTACAATATGTTGCACGGTACAATGAGAGTTTAACGATGACATGAAACCACAGGAAAATATTTTGCGGCAAAGGAGAACGTGAACGTGCATAGTGCAGGTTAGCGGTTGAACTCACACACAATATTTTTATATTTCGGCGCCAGAAGAATTTTCCTATGTAATTTCATTTCCTATCACAGATACTAATATTCATTTCTCATGATATACATGTGTGAAAAGGCATTATTGAATAATAGTTGTGGCGTGGAATTATTTTATCAGGAACCTCCCGTCCCATGTGGTTTGAAGAATTTGATCATAACACGGCATTTATTATAAAAGACAATGAAACAATAGAGTACAATAGATCATTATTTAGTTGCACGCCATGAAACTACCACATTTCCTTCATCAAACTGTTACATTCATTAGGGAATTGTATTTCGAAATAAACGATAATAAAAGTTGAGTAATTACTGAGATTACCTAATGGAAAATAAGGATTTACAATCTGTATTCCTTCTGATATCAAACGAATCTTTGGTCATATAACGGGTCATTTGGTTCCGCCATTGCAGTACAAAAAAATTATTAATTAGGATTACCGCGCTTTGGACCGTAACCATCTATCCAGAAGGAAGTTATCCTGGAAGTATATACAAAAGCACAAAGGAAAAATAAGTCTAGACCAATTCCCAATTCGAAATATCCAATATTAACCGGTTTTTGTCGGGCTATGAATTCGTATCGGATCTTCAATACAAAACTTTATTGGCCAACGTGCTATTTTTCTTACTTAGCTGAAACTTGTCAACCTTGACTATTCAGCGCTACAAAAATAGAGCTAATATATTCGACTATCAGTTTAATGGGCAAGAGCAAGGTTTTGAATCGAATCGAGACGGGAAATAGGTATGAATTATAGGCGATTTCGCTCTTCCTGGCTAATGTTAGTTCGAAGATAAAAGCAGACCGGCGACGTTGCTTTGAAGTAATCCTCTACAAATTGAGAACGTTTCTGTTAGCGACACCCCTGGTTCTATTCCGCGGATTTAATTCCGATCAAAACGAAACTTGGAGATATAAAATATTTCAAACCAAACCTAATCGAACATTTGGCAATATCGAAAAGTAAAGTCGTCGCGTTCATCATAAAATAATTGGTTTCTTTTAACGTCGTTTAACTTGAAGTCGTAATTTATAAAAACACGTTATTTATAAACGACGTTAAGTGGGGACCTGTTGTATTCGAATTTAGAAAAATTAACCGCATTTCGAAACTTACTACAGGAGAATAATATCAAGATATATGGACCTAGGTAGTTGAATAGTGGGAAACAGTGGAATGTATACTACTTGAAGTCACACCAAAATTTCGCAATATTTAAAATCGACGCGTAGGGCCAGGAAATATGGTATTCCTACATGCCGGCAAGTATGAAACGCTATTTCCCGTTACAGCAAGGAAAGAGATCCTATTTATAGGCAACAATTTCGTTCTAGTATTATTTCCTGATTAAAAAGAAGCCTATTCTAACCGAACGACAATTCAACTAGAAAACTTCCTCAATACGTACGAATGGAATGACGTAGGCGAACTTTAACCTTTAGCCACAGAGAAAGCAATACAATGAATTTGCTTGTTGGTAGTAAAGAAGTCGGTCCACCAAATAGTAAGTATTGTTACACTATAGGAGTTTTGGAGAATTAAATATTAAAATATGTTATACAAACTATGAACGATGGAGTATCTATGACTAGTGAACCTTGCAGCAACCAAGCTGTAACAGAATTGGGAGAAAGGATAATTGATATCGTTACAGCGTACCAGTTAACATCAGGTAGATGAGAACACGGAGTAAGTTTACAAAACAAGCAAACGGAGACAGCATTATGCTAACGGCTTGATTTTAGGACGATGGACGATGCCTTAACGCGAGGACAACGGAAATAGACCTTTGTATTTAAACATACATTACGAACAAATTCTATCTTAATTCGTTAACCCGTTCTTGGTCAGTGGTATTATGTACGTATCAAAATCACGCAATTCGGGTACGTATGTATATAGAAACTGTCATTACGGAACATTTTTTGAAATAGAATTAACCGTAACTAACTGTTACATAAGCAGATACCGTAGCCCACATTTTTCCACACTGCACGCTGCAGAAAGTATCCGGCTAAAATTTCATGTAAAAACATTTTCAAAATAACGTTTCGACTCAAGGCTGACATTTTCATTGGTTACAACTTAATTACAACATCAGATGCGTCATGCCAAAATGTACAATGGCCTTAGAAATTCTGGAAATACTAACGGGCAAAGATGGGTTAGTTTGTAATGCGAATTCTGATTTCCGATTCCGAGTTGCTTTTATACCTTTAGGCGGTCGGCCAGTTTAATCGCGCATAGAAAATTTGGAACAAAAGCAATTTTATCGAATACAAAAGGCGTTATGTGTTGAACGTTACCTGAAAAAGAATAACAGTGCGGTGCGGTCTGTCATTCATACAATGAGAGTTAACGAGGGCAAATTTTTTCTACATACGAGCGAGTTATCAAATTATGCATGGGCTGTAAATAATTATTGACGATCACCAACCAACCACAGTAGCTAGAAATGTGTTTAAATATTTCCAGGAAAGAATATTTCCAACTTGTAATATGGAATGATGAGATTAACCAGAATTAAAACACAATGGGCGCCATTATTAATACTGCTCAGGAAACCTATAGTACTTGAGATAAATTGGGATATAATTATTCATTGCGCAAGGCAGCAATCAAAGTCGTTTTAATCTCTGTTTTTCGGGCCACTAAAGAGAGAATTATAAGACATCTGTTTCATAATCAATTACATGTCTGAAACATCAAAGTCGCTAAAATTCTTGGACAGGTTACTAAGCTACAGGTTAGATGTTTTTCGTACTTTACGAAGATTAACTGGATAATATAAATAATTATTAGATAGACTACAACCTTTATAATTCATTACTGTTAATTACAAAATAAAACTTATTATTTTCAAATTTTAGTACATCTAATAATGAAGAGAAATTAAGAGTTCCCCAATTACACGCTTATAACTGGTAACATCAGTTGGAATATACACAATACGCATCTCCCTATGCACCCATCACGAATAGAATTGTTTTATTATATTCACAAATAATTATACCCCCAGAATCTTATATAGCATATACAATACACCCCGACCGGGGTGGGAGTACCGGTAGGGTGCAGTCGACGAGAAGACTAAGGTGCGGTAACCAAGGTCGCTCGTAACATTGAGGCATTTAAGGAAATATTCAATATTATAGAATTCAATGTAGCATCTACACTACAGGGCCAACAAACTTCATCTGACCGGGAGATCTGATACGTCACTTACGGTGAAAAGGTTAAGGTGCGGTAACTAAAGTCGCTTAAAACATTGTTCTTACAGAAAGAAAGACAAAAAGTGCTTTAAACGGATAAATTCCGGACATACACTGCAGGGCAAATATGCCGTCCTGCATAAATAAGCATTTACATATGATACATAGCTCATATTGATCTTTGCGTCGGTTTGATGAAGAGATTATATCGCAATCACAATATACGTACGTAAATCTTTGGTGCGGTTGACAATTGTGAGAAATAACCAGGAAGGTTTTTTAATCGTTATTTCGTGGAATATTTTTTTAAATTTACTTCTTAATAAACGGTCGTGCTTTTTACATGAAACGCTATAATATGTATAAGAGTGATGTATAATCATTTCCAAGCGGTTATTCAGGTTAGGAATAGATTTTACTCCGAACAATGTCGATTCACATTTCTCTAACTCGTTAAATCGAGTGTAATAATCTGTAATAGTCCCAAGAAATAGTATGCTACTATCCCCTAATCCAATACAAGCCAGCATTTTTAGGAATAAGTTTTTAAGCTCATGAAAGCCAATTTATCATATTCAATTCAAGCCTCGAACCAGACAGTTTATAACAACCAAGATATTTCTCCTAATTACTCCAAGTCAATAATAAATAAAACGTTGTAATGAAATAGAATACAGCACGAATATAGTATTGTACTTCCATCATAACATCCGTTCCTATCAGACACCCAGCACCGGTGATACCAATAATTTTAGCGTTCAAAACACAGGATACTGAGGTTGAAATTAGAAGATTTGTTTCGAAGATAATTACTGTAATTTGCCAGGAAAACCTGCTTCCTTTGAAATATCCTGTTCTACCCTGCTACCTACCTCGTACTATAGCAGGCAATGATCGACAGTGTCAATACAGCCTTATAGTAATAATATATTGTACTGATTTAAAGATATTTTCATCGTAGAGTAATTTCATACGGTAATTTTACAATTGTTCAGGAGTATTGTAAGGACCCGCCCCTTCTTATAACTCACAATTTGTAAAGGTGCGTCGGACAATGACATTAAGTCGGGTCAAATATACGCTGACGTTACAAATTAGTTCTTTATGCAACCAGACATATGTAGATGAATGTAAACAGTGATGTCTCAGTTAACGCGGTTTAAATATTCTTTAAATTAAAGCGTAATCCAGGATAATTATACATAAAACCAGGCATGGCCCTATCCCAGGCTTGCTGGACCTCTTCACAAAACTATGTAGATTAGAGATGCATACTAATGATCGATATATATATAAATGACCTTAGCCATAAAGAATCCCGGATTAATGAGCTACAAATAGGAAAATTTAGCCGATCTAGTACGACAATCATTGTCAGCAAATTCGGGTTTCGTGACCTTTTTGAAGGAAACAATCGCAGTGAATGGTTTCCTTTGCGTATACTACTTCGTTATTTTTCATCACCTGGCCTGGTTGTTCGCGCAACAGATCTTTTTAGAGAGTCGCAATTAAATATCGACAAGTACGTGCGGCAACCTTATTTCGTAAACTACAAAAACCCAAGCAAGCAATGGGGCGCAGCAATTTTCCCATCCATCAATCCTATTTATATAAACTAATAGCGAAGTTAACTCGTTAAACCCAATGGGGAAAGCACGAAATGCCACAGTATATCGAGTCGAGGTTTTTCATTATCTGGAAGTACAACTCTACTAACAGTCGAGTCAGTTAAAAATAAAGATCTATTTACTTGAATTGCCCTTATATTTAAGATCAAGTATATCAGGTATATTCAACCATTGCTGTCAATCGTTCTTACACGTTTAAACACATAACTTTCTAAAACCGGTCACCGGTGGCAGATAACATGCGGTTTTGCTTGGAATCGGGATTAACACATCAACGACCCGGTGTTCGTGCGTTCTGCAACTAGCTGAATTTCTTATGTTAATTAATTAATTAAATCACAAGAAATACCATAACGTTTACACATAGACGTTAATAGTCCTTTTACGAATAGCGCACGGATGTTACCGAGGTCATTCCATTTCGACAGTGCGAAAAATAAACAGAGTAAAGGTTTATACTCGTACAAATACTGACACAGAAACAAGGAATTGGGAATTGCTTGAATAACTGATTCATACAGTCAATGTATAACTACAGAAAGAAACAATCAAATCTGAACATTTGAATACACATAAGGCCCCATTAGTTCAGTCTGCTAATTGTGTGGTTATACTGATATCAGTATTGAATCAACACTAACATGGCTCCAGAAAACGTAACAAAATAATTAATTTTTTACCGTTTTCTAATATGGCGTCACTGAATTATAAGATCACGCTTAAACAACGATAGCAATTATTAAATTATTAATTCGAAAACTACTTTTTATCAGAGAAAAAAAAACTTACCGAGGTCGAGAGTCAGGTTGACCATTGACGGATGTTGAACGTCAGCAAGCATGGTTTGAGATTGCCACCACGTTGGTTTCCGTTCGTCGCTAATGTCGGTCAGAAAATCGGGGTCGTGATGCATGCTTCTGTTCTTTGAATAACATTGATGACAGGATTTCGTAACACCAGTTACCCCCGTTTGAAGACAATACTGCTCGGGCTCGGTCTGCCCACATGTATTGGTCGCAACTACGGGTTTTCCAAACGCAGCGTTGACGAAAGGTGGTAGGCACACTTGAGGATCATTCGTTTTCGGATTGTAACATTCGTTCATAGCTCTTACTAAATCGGGGGCTAGAAATTCTAGAAAGCATATAGCCAGTACAAGCCAGTTCCTTGACATCTTTAATTGCCGCATGGTGGGAATGAGGGCAATCTCGTTTCAATACCAATCAAACACTCTTACGACAACGACCTTTCTTTCTTTCGTTTAGTATTTGGCTGATACTACTTCACACAGCAATGTTAAACTGAAATAAGAGCGGAACTCCACCGCAAATTAAAGCTATATTAACAGAATTCAATTACAACTGATCAGTTTCGAGTAATTGGCTATATTATGTAGTTAAATTACAGACAGTGTAAGTTGTCTGATACGGATAGTCTATTGTATGTACAGTGAATTGAACCACTACTTTGAACCGTCTGATTCTCAGCCTCACAATCAATACTGTAATCTCCCAACTAATACATAGAAAATAGTTCTTATACGGTCTATGGCTTACGTCACTTAGCAGAACTAACCATGATACCGCAAAAGTCAAAACCCTGACTGTTTGTAGTAAACTACAATTCCTTATGATGCAAGAAACTACAATAGCCTTGTACGTATATACAATGCTAAGGCAAGCTTCTAACATAGCAAGCATACAAAATTCCAAGTAGATCTGCTCAACTAGAACAGGATTACTATAGCAGTGCCTGTTAAGACTCTCGTAGTAGCTAACCAACTCAACTGAGGTCTTTATGACTGGAGCTGAATTGTACTTAGTGTCGATAGGGTGGGAGTTTCTTTTATTTCATCATCGTTTGCCTTTTTCTTTTTTGCTCACGTCTCTTTATCGTTTACTATAACGAGTAAGTGCGAAATTGCTATCGCGGCTCTTGATAAAGAAACAAAGAGGAGGCGCGAATAATAAAGAAACACAAGTGATAAGGGAGCGTTCACTCCTCTCACGCCCCGAGAGGAGGAAACCAACGGGGTACAGAACGGTATACGATATTCAACTTTTAGATGTTCTTTTCAAGATATTTTCGAACCTGGCCATTCACTAAAAACAGCTGCGAGACATTAGATATTGAATATTAAATTAGAACAATTTTTACGACAAAGAACATACAGTATTTTCCGCAACACAGAACACTACTTTTGTTTGAACGTGAAGGTGGTAATGAGAAATATTCCAATCTAATACATTTCCATACGTGAAGCACATAGAAAGCCATATTTGCAATAAAACATTGGAGTATAATTATTTCTCCGATAGATGAATTATAAAAAGCTGAAGGAATATGTTCGTATCGTGCCATATGGATCGTTTATCAAGTTCTCGATGAATTTTAAACTGTAAAGATCTTAAATTAATAAAATTAATTGTTGGTGAAGTAGTAATGATTATATTACCTGTGGTATTCGTGGTAATTTCTCTAATAAAGTTACTTCAGGGAGTGTAAGCTTCAGCTGTCATTGAATTAAGCTGAGCACAAACACGAACTGTAAAGTACGGTAACTGCAACTACAACTGCATTATCCAGGCTGGAAAAATCAGGTAATATGTTAGACTGGGGATATAGTAAATATATGTTATATCAAATATTGTAAAGTAGCCGGAGAAATAGAAAACAATTAACACTGGACCCTTCATTACATCGAATGACCTTTCAACATCTAATAGAATGCTTACGGTTAAGGAATGATAAAACTACTGTATATAGAATGATAGCAAAATCAGCATTCCGTGTACAACAGTGTTTCCCAAACTATGTGTCACAAGACACCTGCAGGTGTGCAGCCAAATTTTTATTTAAATAAATTTCCTTAATAAGCTACAATTAGATTATTTAATTAGATGTGCCATATCAAAAATAGACTTTCAAAATGTACTGATGCCTAGAAAGTTTGAAATGCAGCACAGGATGTTCTCTGATTATTTGGCGAGACTCCGAAAATCGGTTCACGCAGAGTAGAGCTGCGATTACCTAACACGTCGTTTCCCTAGACATCTCCCGAAACTCGAGATAGGGTGTCAAGCCACCCATGGTTTCTCAGTTGACTGTCTATTGTAATATAGCACTAATATATTTGAACAAATGGCACCCGCTAAATAACTTGAAAGCTACCGCAGAGCATGAGACGTTCGACACTTTTCACAAAGCGACGTTTGTCCTAGTTTGGAAAAGCGCAAACAAAAGGCAAGTGAAAGTAAGCTGTCAAATGCATACAATGTAAAATTAAACCATGTCTTACCCTAATCCAGGATTATAACAGGATTTCTTAGAAATAGTTTTCAAGGGTCGGCGAGCGTCTCGTTATGATGTCTCAAGAAGCGTCGCGACTGTGAATTATCAGTAACAGGTGATAACTACAAGTCGGATAAGTAATATATGGCAATTCATTTTTTGTAAAAAAGACGAAAACACCATACATCGACCTGTCATTCATTATCGTTCGAAAGTGATATAATTAATGTGTGAAATACGGAGCGATTGATTATTTACTACAGATAAACGATGTTTATACATGGTTTCTATCGCAAGATCGCAGACCACATACACTGCATTGTATCGTAATAGCAAAGTATGGAACAAAAATAAATTTGATATCTAGCGACATTCAACGGGAAACACTCAATCTCTGTTTTCTTAGTTAAGTCCACCGCTAGATGTCACTAGAGTTCATTTATCATTACATAGAAATTCTTGGAATTTAGTTTTACTGGGTTAAGATATTTCTTTGGCATATTATACCTTGCGACACAAGAAACAACTAAAATAGATATCTAAATATCCACTTTCAAATGTTCTCAATCAATTAGGGATGAAAGTGTTCAAATAAGACAACTCAGACGCGTGCTGTGCGCAAACTCAAACGTGCGGTATGAGGAATTTACTGATGAAGATCGGTGAAGTATACTTTGCACAAAACCCGAAATCTCATAAGACCGATACTGACTGTCATACAAAGCTTCAACGTTAGGTTTCCGCAAAAAGTCGGACGAGATTGCATTCGCGGCGACATGGGAACAGGGGGAATAAAGTGTGACGTATTCAGGAATATGTCTGCAATGTGTTACCAAGCACGAACAAACATTTAGTAGCTAAGAAATACCGCACTGAACCATACCGATTTCTAACCTTACAATGACATCTGTGCTATGTACATGTCGACTTCCTTTCCAGCACCTGCACTATAGAAGTGAATACTGTTTAGCCATCATAACTACACATACGGACAGCTACGGAATGTGCGTTGTTGAAAACGATTCTGAAGAATTCTTGGCTGGGAAAAGATCTATTTTCTAATGCAGATCCTGTATCCATTTTCATGAGACACATATCTTAAAACCAAATCGTTTTGGGTAAACAGTCGTTGAGAGTCAAGTTACTTGAACACGTATCAAAAGAGATAGGATTCAAGCGGACGTGAACTCGACCTCTGATCTGTCACCCCATATGCATGTGCTATTGTTTCAGAGTAATTACTATACGCATGAAAATATCGTCTCACGTCTCAATTATTATATTATTATACAAGACAGATATTGCAATTGTATAATTACACGATAGAATAAGGTACCATTGGGTTGATTGGCTTTGTGAATTATGAAATTTCGGAAAACAACTTTCAGAGCAACTTTGTCTTCAGCATCTATAGGAAACCGACTACACCTAAGAAGATATGCGACACAATTAGTATCGAGTTACTGACTTACAGTTACAGTAAGACAAGTTTAACCTTCATTTCAATATCGCATTACATGGAAAATTAACAATAGATTGGAAAAGAAACCTATTCCGACGTAGCAAAGACATTGATATTTGTTATGCTAACCTTGGCCTCCTATAGGTACACAAAAGGAACATAAAGAATTGAATTCCGTTCTCTCTTAATGCCCGTGTGAAATGACCATCTACTTATGAGTATAAAGCGTTATGTAGGGTGATACATCGTTTCCTGGGTCCATTCGTTAAGGTCAAGGCTGAAGAGTTACCATCTGGATAAGAGTCAAATGTATAATCGGGTCATTTCATTCAGGACAAGAAAAATGTTTGACCGGAGACCTGGGAGAGCTCTAGGATTTCGTTTAAAATAGTTTAAAGTGGGGGATAGTTACTGTAGATAATACCATTACCGTTTGAATTCTATGAGGTTATGAGCGAATTTGTTGGATTTACTGTCAGCCAGATTAAGTAGAATTCAGGATGGGATTGGGACTTTGTATGCTCTGGACTACAGTTACTGTGATGTCCCAGTAATATTTTCAAAAAATAATGTTATTCATAGTTCAGAGTCTATAGGACTCCACTAACCGTCATACAAAATGTATATCCATAGTGGAGTGTTTATTTTATCCAATGTATGTTTGCAAATATATATTAATTGAACTCGTCTTTAAATAGACAATTTAGAGTATTTATACTTTGATCCAGAGTTAACAAATGAAAAAGCTATTAAATTAATCTCCCGAATAACGGATGGTCCTTAGCTGCATTTCATAAAAGCCCATGAATGAAGCGCCGTACATATTATCAGGTAATATTCTATGAGGTTATAATCGATTATCCAACCGCGTAACTTTTCTACTCAGTGTTCATACGTGCATAAACCATTTAGTACTCATCATCCCTTGAAGACCCCTCGCATACCAGAAGACTCTAAATGCGTTTAAGGGTACTTGATGCATCATGGTCCATATAGCATCCGATCTTTCGAATTTTTGTAAACTTTATCGTACAGAATTAGAAGATTAATTCCTCAATTAGTGTAAAATTTAACCAAGTTGAGCAAGGCGAGGAAAGTGAATATTTTACAGCTATAAATAGAATAAGTTTCCATATTGGAAAAACAGTAAAAATGGTATCTACGAAGAGACTAATGGAAGTGATCGCTCTAGTTCTATTCAGTTCAACATGCAGCAAAAGGCAGCACCAGAAAAATAACTCTTAATATTCGAATTTTTCGAGTTAGTTAGGCTTCTACCAAGACGAGTTAATTCAGGCGGCTCACAGCGAACATCAATTTTCTGACAAACAAACAAAGCGACAATCGACCTGACGGCTGCGTGTTATTCTAACCCGATGTCAAATGGGGCGCAGAAACCAAATAAAGAAAGAAATTGATACTTTGCGATGGTTTAGTGTTTGTTCGTTGTAGACATAAACATGGTCTCAAATGCCGTTAAGTTTAACCTCAAAGCAGGAAAAATTGAAAGACAAGACGTATTATACGTTTTATTTACCAGGTCTATTTAGTTAAATTTAAGACATACCGCTCCAATCAAAGGTTTATTGTTATTATAGAATGAGTGTTGGAACTCTGGTAACGATAAAAACTGTGATAGCTCAGTCAGTAGTGGAATTCAAATTTTTTAAGAACTACTTCTTTTAAACTTTAATTTAAACATTATTGAACGTTAATTTTAAAACAATTAACTGTTTTGCTAGCTTTTGTAATTTTAGAAGCCGGATCGCGGGAGCTAGTGCGAACAAATTGAATCGCACCACTTGGCTTAGTCCGACTGAAGGGTAGTCTAGCTGGATGGGGACTTTGCATTTATTTAATATAGCATATCTGACTCTATTCATATATTTTGCCTCCCATGAGCCATAGTTGTAAGTGCACTACTGCAACCAATTGATATATATCACCGATGCAGTTACTGTAAACAACATTTGCCTGTCAAACATCTCAAATATACCTTCTATATACAATCATTTCACACTTCATCATTATTAAATCAAAAGTACTCGGCACGTGGGTTAAAGTAGAGACATAATTTATCAAAATTAATTTGTATCGCTACGATAGCACTACACGTCATCAGTGACTATATTCAGTTTCTATTCGCTAAGTCAACAGGATAATGGAATTAAAACGAAACACTAAATTGAGAGGGTTATGTATGGTGAACCCACTTGGATCCGATCCACCCGTTCCCCCGGTTATTGGCATGTAATTTCAAACCTCTTTAGGTGGACTCTTCGTAAAGGCATAGCGGAACTTATCACATCAATTAAGCATTAAAGGATTATGTCGAGACTTCAGGCTTGCAATGTAAACTGCGGTTCATTCTTAACGCAACCATGAAAACCTCCGGTTCCTGAGCTATTGTTTGGGTTCGTATTTGCAGCCCCATAAAGATTAACCTTTCAGCTATTTGCTAGAGTAAGCAAACTTTTGTCAAAACTTTTTTTTAAAAGCCGAATGACTTCGCTACAGGATTGAGTGCTCGTTAATGTGATCGATAGAGATACTTTGCCGCTAATAGCAAACCTTTTTTAAGTATTTTCAGTAGAAGAAAAGATACAATTAGCTTTTAGCTATACTACATAGTAAACTGAAGACTGTTTCTTAGGAAAAGATACTCAGTCTCAGAGACTGTCGTTAGTAAATTCGCTCATAACGTAAAATCGAATACAGTCATTAGCTCGCTGGATTGGATTATATTTGCCCAGAAATTTACTGAATTCCGTCTGGACTGGGGCGAATCTAGTCACGTACTTAAGGTAACGCCCATGCCCTTGGCGCCACTGACCCTATCTTTCCGTTGAAGACGATAGAATCCCTAAAAATGCGTGTTGAGCGAGACTTTAGTACAATCATTCATTACACAATCTAAAAAATGGAGGAAAAATCTCCGCACAATCCACTTGAGCGTCATCGAGCGCCATTTTGCCTACGTCAACTTAACAAGGGTTCTTTCTTATAACTTCTTCTTTAAAAACAAGCTTCATAATCGAAAGACAGGCTAATGATATCAGTAATTTCTTAGGGACCTCGGGTGTGAAGACTGATTTGAGGAAGAACAGGAGTATTTAGATAGGAAGTTTTGAAAGAAATATACGTTAAATCTAACTTACAGAAAAGAAACATTATACTAATATACTTCACCCCAAAGAAATAAAAGTTTCAAATGAATACGCCGGTTTAACATTTGCTAAAGTAAAGTTAATGTCAGCGTATGTCTCGTTTGTTCGTCGATATTCACCAAGTAATAATTGCATTTAATGACAGTAAAACAGTTCAAATTTTGATATTTTATATTAACACAGACGACGAATTAAAATAATCAGTAAAAGGTAAAAGCATGAACGGAATCGTTCCTTATCCTGTGACTGAAAAGGGAGCTAGAAAACCGAAATGTGCCCGGTGCAGAAATCACGGAGTTATCGCCTGGCTTAAAGGACATAAGCGTATGTGTCCCTATAAGGACTGCGTTTGCACAAAATGCGGACTCATTGTAGAAAGGCAAAAAATCATGGCTGCACAGGTACATTAATTCGTATACGATTATCTTACAAATAAAAAGAAAACTGTATGTCTGTCTGTAAGTAAAGTCATCACGTCTAGGCTAGGGTACTTGTTTACTATGAAACTAAATTACGAATCTCTTTACGATCAATTCCAACTTTGGGTTATAGGTTGCGCTGAAAAGACAACAAGCTGCAGAAGATGCGATTGCTCTTGGATTACGAATTGTGACCAGGTCCCCTCACGAGGAAAAATTAAATTTCCTACCACCCGGACCCATTTACAATTCCGCTAAGAACAAAGGAAGGACGGAGAAAGGTAATGGTAAATAAGGCAATGTCATTTTATCGTAGAGTGAAGAATTTCAATTCTATTTCTGCGAGTACATTATGTCTACTAAAATTACAATTGCTCAATATAGCATTTCCATATTACGCAGTAATTGAATCAGTTGTATACTATACACAATAATGCAACTGTCAGTAATATAATTTTATAAATTTTATTTCAATTCTCCGAATATTCAATACAATACTTCAATTTGATCAAGCTAATACAGTCACAACTTTCTTTTTTAATGATTAGTAACATCTGCCTAACATTGGGCCTGACTATATTCACAGCATCGCAATATCTATTGGATGACCAAAGTGAACACTCCTCATTCGACTCCGATGAAATTGAAGATGCAGCTGCATCTAGATCTAACCAGGATAAGAAGACAAAGACCTCCAATACTAGGTCTAAAGAGCATATTCTTCATTACGACGGAGGATCGTCTATGAGAGGTTCCACGGGGGAGAAAAAGTTCGATATCAATAACTCGCTCGCGTCTTCCTTTCGTCCTGGAAAATTGACTCCGATCCAGATCCTCAGTCGTCTCTTTCATTCGGAATCGACCACTGTACTTGAACTCGTTTTGCAAGGTTGTGAAGGAGATCTCGTAAAAGCGATCGAACATTTTCTCTCCGTGTCGGAAACAGATCCACCGACTAACCCGGGAAGGCAGTCGAGAGACGAGAGGGGAACAACGGAAAGCTTACGATGCGTCGACAGCAGTCGAACGAGTTCAATTTCACCTTCTATTCCTGTTTCACATTGTCCCTGCACTCGTAGAAGACGTTCCAGTGAAGCCGATAGCTATAAAACTTCTTTGCTTTATTCCTTCGAAAGTTTATCCAAGTCAGATCAAGAGAAAGTTCCAGCAGCTGCGCAGCGACAATCATGGATAGATTTGGAAGAAAGATCTTCATCGTTTTCCAAGTTGAGGAAGGGTTTTGAAGATTCTTTGAAGAGACTGGATCCCTCCATCACGGTATTCCCCGGAGAGCAGCTTCCTCTGAGAGAAAACAAGTCGGAGGTATCTCCCGCTTTGTACAGGCCATATCTTCACGGAGATCTTGGAAATCCTCCTAATGACGCCTCGTCTGAGTTAACAACTTCGAAATTACGCAATGCCATGCTTTCTATGAACGGAAGACGACACGAAGTTCCACAAACGAATATGGCGATCACACACCTAAGGTATCAATCTGCTTTTCCGTATTTACGAGGACAGGTACCGCAGGAATTTTCTTTCGGATTTTCAAACTTTACCAACAACAAACCTGCTTACAATCGATTCCTCTTCCCGTTACGGAGTTTTTACTAGCTAGGCTACTCGCGTACAGATACAGTATTCGGAATGATCACACAGCAGCAATGGAGGTTTAATTCAATGTTTAGATTACATGCACAGTTGTTAAATATTCAGTGGAATTAGTTGGTACAATTCAATAAGTTAATACGATATTGAATTGATATTCAAATAATTTACCAATATATTACAATATTACAATTATGAATTATGATGCCCGATGAACATGCTATGGTGGGGTATAAGTATAATTAATAATAACGAATATTTAATGGGAGGAAAATCATCAAGAAAAAGTCACAAGTAACAAAAGTTCTGTTCAAGTCATTTTTACCTTACTGACCCTACTATTTTTGTTCCATTTATAATGTTTCTTTATTTCTGAATGAGATTTTAGGGAACTTTAGATCCCCAATTTACATACTATCTATCATCAGCCTCCCAGAGAGTAGTACAGAATTGTTTTCATCTGAAATTCCACTTCGAGATATAATAGTTAGTTACTGTCACTCATATATCCAAAAGCACCCTTCAATCTCCTAAACAAACACAGAGCGAACTTGACATCACGGCAGCCAATGACCGTATATCCGACAGAGTTTGTTTTGTTATTTTTCACTAAAAAATCGACAGCTCCCGTAATAATAATATTTTTATTGTGATTACGAGTGCCATATACAACACTTGATTTAATCTTATTTTTTCAAGTACTATTTTTCGAGTTTTTCTTTCAATTTTATATTCTGATGTCAAAACAGAGGCGCAAGTAAAACAAACTTCCCCCCACTCGTATGCGTCTTCTTCCGATTTTGAAACAGTGGCATTGAAAAAACAATCGAATGAAAATGGAGCACCAGGCCTATTACACAAATCCAATACGTTTACAGACAAAAAGAAATTATAACGTTCTGCCCACAGAGACCTAATCACATCCGAAAGTCTTCGATGGGAGTTATAATAAGGTTAATGTCTTCACAGAGGTTGCTATCACGCTCAAGTGTTACGAATAAGCCGCAATTGTATCGTCAAAAAGCGGAAAACTTAATGGCGCGATAAGGAAAATTTGTACTTGATGCAACCTCGCTGCGTTTGGTAACTTCTGTTACAAGTTCGGCCTATATGTCTCGATGCAAACTCAGTGTTTTGCCGGGTATAGCAACTGGTGTTATGGGGGAAAGTGTCAGTTTCTGCGATGTTTCAAAAAATTCACTTCCAACATTATGAATAGAAGAGTATACTACAACATTTATATAACCAACCAAGCCAACAATGCACAATTTGAAAACTTACTTAGTAATTTACAAAGTACTAGACGAAACGACAGCTCACAAAATATCTCCTGATTTATTATGACATGTCGGCAAGTTGATTAAGTTTTAGTTCCCATACAACACGTTCCAAGTAGTTTCAACTTTGAACTTTTGAAATAACATTTACTACAATTTCGTTAATTGGCAAGCTACCTAAGTTTTCCTACCAGATCTTTCATAAATTATCAAAGGAAGAAGCAAATGATACAGTACTACATAAACCTCGTCTAAGATACTCAAAAAAAATGTTCTAGCTTTGTTAAGTCTTTCTAAACTTTTAACTTTTACTAACCGGAGGATGTCGAATTACAGTTCCTCGTGAATTTCAACTTCGAGCGAGCCTTTTTTAACTGCAAAATAATTAGACAAGAATGGTAAATGAAATGAAGTACTTATTTTAAAATTTCATGGTAGACATAGAACAACAACTTGTATTAATATTTCTTATTGTGTGCATACTATGCACATAGAATTATTTAGAGTGAATATTGGGAGCTCTGAATTGATTCTTCAGAGTAATGTATGAATAGGAACCAATACTGTTATGCAATAGTTATCGAAGTGAGACGTGTTCTGATAATGGTTATTTCAACAGTGGCAACAAAAACCTTACTACAAAATGGCGACTATAGTGAATATCCGTCACGTAGCATTAATATTCTCATTTCGAATCTAAGATCACAGACATATTTTTGCATGCATTGCTTAAGGCTGCAAAAATATGTCTGTGATTTTAGATTCATATATATATATATATATATATATGAAATATTGTATAAAAAAGGTCCAATGACCCATCGCGTTATACTGCACTAATGAGACTACTGAAATGGTCAAATGGAAAATGTATAGTATAGTTACTTTTTCGTTTCTTTACGCCTTTAGCATCAATGACGACAGTAGCAGTGGCATGAGGACCGACGGTGAGATCGAACTCAATATCGGAATCAGAACGAACACCGTCATCGTAATCGTAAACATCATATTTCAGCTCCTTTGTGCTTATTAACTGTTGGTAGGCTTTTTTTGCATCGATACCAACAGTGCCGTTGTTGTAGGTGATCACTCGGGCTGTACACAGAAATGAAGCCATTTATATTCATACAGGGAAAATACAATTCAGAATGTATATGCATGTAAAGGAGATGGGATATATCAAATATTTGGTATCTAATCAGAGCATATAACCAACCTACCTTTTCTAATGTCCCATAAATCGATTCCTTGAATGCTAAAACTTCGATCACATATCTGCGGCGATACATTGGTTACAGTGATCACGATCCGAGTCTTTTTCTTTTTATCGCTTCGGAAAGCAGCAATGTAGCATTCGTCATAGTTCTCCCATTGTTTGGTGAGAGGATAGGATTCTGAAAACGAAAAAAATTATATAATCTTGCATCACCCATTACGTTATATCCAAATTCGCGTTGAATCGGGAGTTGCTGTATATATTAATTTGTGTGCATATATACATGGTGGAAAGGGAGAGGAGGCACAAAGAAAGTTTATACACTCTCGGGAAGCACTGGTTAACTCAATATTAATTGAACTTACTGTTTGTCAGTAACGGGAACAGAGTTTCAAAAGCGGCAAGTATCGGTTTGGGACGATTGTCTTTGTCGATGAGTCCGTTACATTCCTGACTCCACCACTGATCAGCTCCTTGGTTATAGACTACCCATGGTAAACCGTGTGACATCTGGATCGTCATACCAGCAAGCATTCGAACAGCTGAGTTGAAACCACATTAAAGTAACTTTTAATATTCCACTTCCAACATTCAAAATTGAATATATACAACAGATGATACAAATAGCTGTTCAAATTTTTCAGCTATCTTCTCTTACCAGTATAGACATAGGTCTTGCCTATACTGTTGCTTCGCTGTTAATGACTCAAAGGAGACTTGATAAAATAAATGCGAGAGGTAATCAACGTTTGGTGCTTTTGTACAGTTAAATATTTGATTTTAGTTTCCCAATTGTAATCAACGGGAGAGATAAAACGTTGCAAGAGATACATATGATTAAATACGTGAGTTATTAAGATTTACAGCCTCCGGAATTTAACCTTTCATCCTCGCTAAGCTTGGATGTATTGAATTATAATAGTGCTATGTATATTATCATAACTCTGACTGGTTTATTCGATTTGAAAAAAGGTAAGAGAATTTTGTTCCTACTCATTCCCGACCTACACTACAGCATTGAGCAAGGCATATGGTCACATCTAGTAACCCTGCCTGTGAAACAGAGAATAATAGTCACTCACCAAACCACGGGGAGAGGCAAATCGAATCTCTCAACGTCTCGTGACCAGTTTTTTGGTATCTGTATTTGTAACACTCTTTTAAATCTCCTGAAAACTTCATACCATGATATTCGACCTCCTTCGGACCATCGTATGAGAAGTCGGTTACAAATATCGGCTTTGGATTCAATGTATCGGGGGTTCCCTCCTTGAAAATGAAGTATAATGATTTAATGTTAAGCAAAATGATATAATATTTTGGATTAATATCGGAACCTGGACACTGAATCTCAGCCTCGCAGCTGCGCGTTCCAGCAAATCAAGTGAATCTCCTCCATCGTGCATGTGGACTGTGTATGCATATAAAGCGTTGTATGCTTCTTCATCGTTCACTGAAATAAAATTCAGATAATTTAAATGAAAATTCCACAACAAAATTCACTAATAATATAACATCCGACGTCATATAACATAATATAAATGAATGACCTAGACTCGATATGTAGCGGTCTATATTGTAGACGGAATTGACACCAATTCCAGTCAACTTTGTACGATCAGCAGTTATGTTTCTGGCATCCAATTGCTGTCGAGTTTTCTTAATGAGCCTGGTATAGTCATCTGGCGACACGTAAATTGTTTCGTGGTTTTTCGATTCGGGATGGTCGAGTAGTTCAAGGTACTGTATTGGGATACCTGATGAACAAGTAAAAAAGTATTACAAGAAATACACAGTCGTGGATACTAGAGGACAACTGGAGCATATGGAATTTTCACAAAGTAGTGAAACTTACTGAAATTAGAAAAGGCGTCGACGGATGCTGCAAAAAATTTGGACAGATCGTCGAGACGATCCAAATCCAGAGAATTGTAATAAAACTTGCCTTCAACGAAGTCAACTCCCTCCTGAAATAAATTACCACGTTGACACACGTTAATAAATGTCACGCACTGTACAACATTAACATGTACGCGGACAAAAACTCTTGCTAAAGCATCTGAAGAAGGATACATAAGGATGCCCCTAGCCACACTACTGAATCCCGTATACAAATTTCACCAAGCTTTCTCTAACCTCTTTCGCCTTTTTGCTTGCTCGATACCCTTTCTGTTGGTACGATAAGACGTATGCTTCGGGTGCCTCATAACTGCATGCTACAAACCCAATAGAATTGTTCGTAAGGACGTCACCCAATTCCTGAATCAAGAATTGAACTAATTAGACATTTCAAATATCGGTGTCGAGGTAAGCAATACCTTGATTGTTTCCTTTCCTCGTAGATCTCTATAAATGCTATTAAGCCAGAGATCCATTCGCTCATCGGTCGCTTCGTGTGGAGCTGGTGCCGCCTGTGACACCCCCCATATAGTCGTCCAGTAACCTATGTTTAGTACCGGACCGAGGGATTTGAAAAGTATTTCATACCTGAGACAGCGAGATATTTCATTTATTTATTTGGCTATTATTACAATGAGATCGTGAAATTCCTGTTTACGTGAGAGATTCCGACCCAACATTTTAGGAATTACAAGAAATAACGGACGAAAACGAGGACTTCACGAAATCCAGTTTTACAATATCAAGTGCAGCCTACATACCTTTTTGCATCAGTATCCCAGACGCGAACACCAAGTCGAATGGGCCACGCACGATCCACCTGAGTCACATCAAGAGTGAAAAAGTTTCTCGGTAATTCATCGCCATCATCAAATTCTTCCGCTTTCGTTCCATGAGGAAGATTGCATACGAGGAACATGAACGTCGAGAATATCATGACATTTCCAAACCAATCCATTATCGTCTTCATGAAATTTCAGATAACGTTAAACGTGAACTGAAAAAAAATCAAGAAACATTTGTTAATATCAACACATGATTATCAGACAAGTTTATTATATATAGATTTAGTTACGGAATGAAGCTGGCTGCTAAATAACACGTTTATTTATCTTTGGAGCTAGACGGAAAAAGTAACTGCAATAGAGAGGAATATTTATATACACCACAAATATCTGATCTGTTGGTTTTCTAGATTCATGGCATCGAAACACCCCAGAAACCTTTCACGACTATACTGCTGTGTACTGTTCAGTGGTGGCTAACTGAAAAATAAAATGGAAGGACTGCAAGACCTATCTTTTCATTCAATGTCAGCTGGTAAAAGTTGATACTTTGTAAATACTTCACGGGTTAACTCTACTTTCCATTCCTTCCTTTCCTTCCCTGCATACTGCAGCTCCATTCATAAATGCATAAGCTAAGGCTGAACCAGATCCTAAGAGAGGAATCTTTGGACTGTGAATCTAAAAATGAATAAGCAACATATATATTCAATATTTATAATACTAAAATCGCATTCTGTGCTCTATTTTTATGATCAAAACTAAACTTAATTGCTATCTTTCCCGAGGTAACACGTGTAGCAAACTCACTGTAGGTGCTTTAGCAGGAGATGAATCATCTAGTTACACGTTTCTATGGATGAATGGAAGAGCTATGGATATAAGGCCACGTGTAACCGGTGCTTGTACGTGGGAAAAGAAACACATTAAACAAACAAGATAACGAAAGTGTGACGTAGTATACGATAGCAAACATTTACTCTACGATGGAATTAATTGAATTCTGTGAAGGGATAATATCTTGTATAGTTTCATTGGGATATAATTGAATGAGAGACACAAAACATGTTAGGAAAACCAACCAAAGAAGACAAATTATTGGGTAAGTAATACAACTGATCACACTGATATATACAATATGAAACAAATAAGCTGTACACACTAATAAATCAGCGATGCTATGCCCATAATTGTAGTAATAATATCTTTGATCATTTGTAAGGTGCCGACACTATGTTAACACTTTTCAGTATTGAAAAAAAGGATATCTATCAACAACCCATTATTTCATGAAGATAACCACAAGGCACTTGATCTAAATTAGATATAACTGATTATTTTGGCATGGAAACGCACCAGCACATATGGAATGACATATTATGTACATCACAAATATTAGAAAACCATGCATCAATACAAAACACTAAGATTCCGCTTTTGAACTTCGGAAAATAGTAATTATATCAAGTAAAACCAGAGAGGGAAATAAAACAAAGGAATATTACTAATATTGCCAAATCGTATCTTGCACAAAATTATTCTCAGTTGTATCTGTTGAGTTTGAATTCTACATTTGCCATATGTACAAATGAAATATTTTTATGCATGGGAAGAAATCAAAATCTTTCTATTAACCATATTTATTTTATTATTTTTTGGATATAATTTTTAATAGCTAGATAGAGTGATCCATTTATTTTTTAAGTTCAGAACCTTTGCTTATATCATGATCTGAATAAATCAAGAGTTATTAGAACTCTCATATTGGTTCTCTGTTTGATATAGACTAAAGACTGGTAGAACAGTTATATTCCAAGTATAATATGCATTTTTGGCCTTCAAAATCATTCATAGTCAGGTTGGGTATTATATCATAATTCAGAGGTTTTCAAATACGTGCTGACAAAGCATGAGTTGCTCCACACTAGTAAGATGGCTTAATATAGCCACGAAGCGTAATAGACAGCAAAACATAATACCATGAAATGAGGTGTTAATTAACCCTGAACAGTGCATGACTACAGGATTGTGTTTGATGGCTAGTAGGTGTGAAGGAAAGCAGTTTAATAGCGGCCTCTTATCAAACCGACCTTAGTTCTGACCTGAGTGTGTGGGGCGCGTGTTATATTGGGAAAATTACCGTATTTCCTACTTTGTGACCCGAGTTGCCTACAAATTCTACAGAGAAGCAGCGCAAATTAGGGTAGCGTTAGCTGGATATTAGTGTATACCGTTCATAATTTTAAGTTGGAGTGAATAGAATGATACGTCAACTATCATGACATATCTCAATTAACACCAGTATGTAACATATAATGCGATCCCACAATTGCTCATTGAAAATGTAAAGTTCAATGACTAAATGCAACGTAATTGACATCAACACCAATAAAAACAAAAATAATTAAGTTCTTCTGAATCAGATAAACAGTACTGCTCCGGCTCATCATGGTAGAGGTTCTGTGTGCAACTTCAGCAGTTCCACAGTATGACAGAAGTCCTCATTCAAAACTCTAAGAACCAAATGAGAAAGACAGTTTGCAGCCGAAGACTAAGTGCTTACAGGTATCTATATATATCTTTAGCTGATACTGAAGGTGCAAATGATTTTTAAAGCTCAATCTGTCTCATCCTCATAGAATTCCTCCTCTGTGGGCGACCTCTCATCCGGAGCATCACTTAGGTTAGGCCTTCCAGGCAGCGTAGTAAAATGTTCCGTTTGATGGTGAACTTCGTCAGAATTAAAAGAGGAAGACGCAGTATTTCTGCCTTGAAAATGTTCCAAGATTCCGGGAATCTGGAAAAAGTTTGTTTTTTGTGATGTTGATGGGGTATTTCCGGATTTTTCCGACGAATTTCTTTGCAAGTAAATCGTTTTGGCAGCTTTCATGAACAGAGCGCGTCTGTGTTGTAATAAAACTTCCCTCTCTTCCGGCGTTTTAGAAAAATGACTGTTCAATGGCACGGTATGAAGAGATGCCACATTGTGAGTGGAAGGCAAAGATTCTTTATCAGGTACAGGAGAAGAACTCTCATCTTTGTTTGGAGCAGGAGCTTCATTTTCAGGAGTTGTAACGGTGTTGCTCGGTGGAGGGGAATCATTCCCTAGTTCCTGGACGGGAGTGGTGGAACTGGAAGCAGGATGGATATTGGCGTTTGGATCTTGTGAGGCAACGTTATGGCGAAACCTTAGATTTCCATATGTAGAGTGAGCATGTACACGGTGCATATGATGAATATTGCGTTGGAATGTGAGATTGCGAGATGCTTGACCTGGATTGAACAACTGACTTAACAGTAACGGAACTTGCGGTGTTGTTGGTTGTTGTAATCCTGAAAGGGTAAAACTTACATGATTAAACAGATAAACATAACAAAGATCACATTAATAAGCAGATAAATTGATAATCTGAAAAGCATACTTGGTGAAGTGATTAGTGTAAGTTTGAGTGCCCTGCCCAGTAGTGCAAAGAAAGTCAACTTTGTATAAGCTAACATATTTTAACTATTAATTAACCACTAGGTGAAGAACCTATACAACACTAGAAAATAGTAGTTGAATGGAAGCAACAATATACCCGAAAGTATAGCGCTAGTCGGGACGGAGGGTCTTCCTTCCAAGATATTATTGGTTGTAGTCTCAACAGATCTTGTCAGTCGCAAATCATTCAAGATAACTGGTAAAGGAACCTGAATGAGAAGAGTATTATAGATGGAGTCGGATAATAGAAAATTATGTTTTTATAATCTTGTTAATTTAGACAGACTTGTGGAAAGATATCTTGAACTTCTCTAGCCATATTGTCAAGCTGAGAGTTCTCTGTCGGTTGGTTCGGCAGGTGAACTGTACGGAAGTTCTGTGCGGCATCTAAAATAAGGATTACGGTTTAAATATGGAATTTAATCAGAATTGGAACATGGCAGGTTATTGACAAGTAGCAAAGTTCCTTTTCTGATACTTGTCTAGGCAGCAAAAGAATTTGTCCGGTGTGGTTCATATGGTAATTCCTTCATTATCTACTTTTTCAATAACACATAACTGTGATTCATCCCAAGGGTAACAATTAAATCTTCACTTAACCAGGTCTTTATTACTTTCATTCTACAACACCATATTTTGTACTTGTTGCTTGTTGTACCGAGTTCCAAACCATTGGAATAACAGTTTAATTTCAGTTTATCAACTCACCTCTCGCCATAACAGGAGTGTGTGAAACTTCGAGAGAGAAACTAGGCAACCAGCTTGCAATCCTTGAACCATCAAAGTGCCAGAAATGATTTTGTTCCGCACGTGCCATGTTCTCGTTAACATTCTCGGGTTCTGCATGAAAAAATAAGTGGTTAACGTATAGAAAGATACGATCGAGCACAGGCTTGTACATGGATCATGGGCAGAATCATATAGGTACCGTTTTGATTCTCTTGATTGTCAGCTGGATTTCGATTATCATTACTTGGGCTTCTTACATCAAGCTGTTTCCTGTGAATCAGAAAAAAAATGAATTTACCATAAGAAACGTAAATACAATACTCTACTATACATTATAAATGCCGAATATGGGATCCATATCGCGATATTTGAACTCAAAAGTTGCTTTGAACATGAACGAATCTTACCTGCAGGTTGGACAAGTTGTGTCTTGCTCAAGCCATGATCGAAGACACCCACTGTGAAATAAGTGGCCACACGGGAGCTTTCTTGCAGTCTCCATAACGTCCCAGCATATTGCACAACTGTCTTCTGTAATTTAGAGAAAAATCAAAATTAAAAATGTTCATATGTACTATGCTACGATTAAGTTTATATAATTTATAATAGATGTAGATTTAAAGCCTCTATAATAGTTGTAGCAAATTCGACAGTACAGATATCACATTACAATGAAACAGAACTACAGCAGTCATTAAGCAAGGTAGATGGGAAATGAAAATAGTAATGAATATGAATTAATTACCATTCTCCCTTAGTTCCTCTTCAGTTGCGTGGGTGAATTTTGCTTCCATATTTGCAACAACTCTGCAATAGTTCTTGTGCCTACGAATTCTCTTCTGAATCTCTGACAATATGTATCTTAACTAAGAAAAACAAAACAGTATGCATTAGATCATGATTTCCTATTCTTTAATATCAGACATACTCGAGATCTTCCCAATGGCATAGAATTGTGTGGACTGATCAAGGAATGATTAAACTTTACTCTAGGGAAGGGCGAAATAACAATTTGATATATTAAAGTACTAGTACAGTAAGAAATATATTTTATCTGAGAAAACTATGGCCCTTTCCAAACTGCCAGACATAATTATTATTGAAATTCCTACTGAAATGTTTGAATCCATGTTAAGCATTGTCAACCTACCTGCATACAGATGACCAAGCTTGCCATAGATAACCATATATTTCCAGAGAAGAGCATGTGAAGATGATGAACAAAATTCACAACCAATGACAGCAGTTCCATGCACAAATCAGTATAATACACGATTGTGGCCTTGTGTTCCCACAGATCATCTTGCCGAATGTCATAAAGGTGAATTCCATATCTGCAAACATACAATTAACTCCATTAATTTGTGTAACCGAATGAAATTGCATAATGAGAATCTAAAATATATTCTTCTTCCCCACATAAAATCTGAGGTATGGCAGATACATCTAACTTTGAACACATCATAGATCAATTTGCATCAATGAAGCAGTTGAGCCGATGTTCGGAAAGGGCACAATTTTAATTCTTGCCATAGGAGCTTTTTTCAGCAATACGCCACTAATTTCAAGGAACCATTCATTCACATAGGAGATGTTATTCGTTTAATGGTGGGCTTTAACAGCAATTAATAATCAATAGCTTAAAAGAGGAAGGTTCGCTTACATCGATTCTACAATTGCAGCTTATAAATAATATATCGCTGTCAACGGAAGGCATGAAATTTGTAATTTATCGTAACAAATTGAATTGAAATAGTAAAGTTAATGAGGATTCATTTTACACTGATGCAATGTTCCATTGCCTTATAATGTGATTAAGTTCACAAGCATCATATAATACAGAATCTTGAGCTCATAGACCTTAACCAGAACCCAGAAAAATGTTTCGATACTGTATACAACCAGGAATGAACAGTGCATTTGTTCACTATTTTGTTTAACATATTTTCGATTTACAGCAAGTGTCAGGCACAGAACTCACTCTGAAATCAATGAATTCAATAAAATACATCACCTAATTAGCACATGCACTGCCTTCACCATAATGATGATACATTCAGAAAGCATGAACAAGAGAGAGTGGAAATCTCGAGATATCGGATAAAAAGGCTGAGCAGTCGTCAGGCAAGTCCAAGAAAGACCGATTCCACAACACAGAACAAAATTCAACAATCCAACAACCTGAAAAAAAACGATATAAAGATAATTTGTGGTTTCAAAACCAAATATTCAAAAACCATACGAGTGATGTATAATAATGATGCATTAGCTCATTTATCTCCCAACATGCCAACAAATTTGACTACCAGCTGAAAATTATATACCTTCCAATGAAAATGAACTGGTGTGTTTGGAGAAAATGACAACAGTTCGAATCTGTCTTTCGAGAGCTTCGTAAACAAGAGGAGAGCGGCGATAGCGGTGTACCAACCGACCCAGAGTAAAACTTCATTGAAAGACAAAACGTTCATGACTCCAAAAATAAAAATGAACTTGTAGAAAACAAAATTCCAAAATTTGTCCTGTAAAAATAAAAAAACATATTTTTTAAATATATATTTGTTTTCTAACTAAAAAAAGGTTGGCAACCACTGCTTCAGCATATGTCGTCTTAGTGAATAATGCATAGAAAAATTGTTATCAGATGATAAACAAACTAATGTATTTTTCAATGAACATATTACCTTCAGATGTTGCCTCTCTACTGCTCTTAAATGCCCAAACACAACTTTAAGTATTATCCGTGCGATCAGTGTGAGAAAACAATACACGGCATTGATCAGAATCCCAAGACCTATCGGCTCTTCAAGTAGAAGTGCGAGCATCCCTGTTTAGATTAGTAGAGTGAAAATATTATACACTTCATATTATGTGAAGTATCATTCAAGAGATAAATGTATATTGATAGTGAGAGAGGAAAAAGGTACGTGGTAAAGAAATAGGTCCATAAACACATTGTGATTGACTTGCTTATGTCTGATTAAATGCATAACAAAGCATCAGGAAATAGTAACATACTAGATGACAGAAACTTCAATTATATTTCCCTAAAATAACCCATTATATTTATCTTAAGAATAAGTACTGGTAGTTAATATAATGATGAGTGTATCAGAACAATATCAGGAATATGGATTACGAACATCTGTTATAAAAACCTAATTACTGAGACAGAGAAGCTTGCAAATAGCTGTCATACATAAATATCACAGCTAATTAAAATGTCATCACACGACATTATATAGGCTGCTGTATCAGTGGACTTATATAATAATAAACTATTTATGACTCACATTGACTACGAATATAAAAATAAATGATTTCATAAAACATGGAACTTATAAATGAATGGTGTAGTGACTTCGAAATCGAATTATCCAAAATGCAGTGGAAGCCTGTTACAATGCTATTGTTGATCCACAAAAAACTTTTATCGTAAAAAATGTACAGACCTTAGTCCAGTGCAAGTTTCACCGAATTTAAATTCAAAAATTCAAAATATTTTACCTTGTGCATAAGGTTTGCTTTCTGCATTGTTATTTTTCCCGGTCAAAACTTGATCTGGTGGTGCAGACGGGTTTGCATTGATTTCTACAGGAATATCTCGACCTAGATTGAAACAATCGGAGTATTTTGATCACTAAATCGGTCCACAATTGTTCATTGGATTCAATGAAATTCTAACATTCAGTATAAAGGAGGGTATGAGTAAAAAAGAAGAAGAAGAAGAATTTCATTCAACTTACGGACAGTCGAAGAAGAATCTGATTTATTTCCCAAAAAGTCAACAAGATTCTGTATATGATCATCTCTCAAATTCAAGATATTCATTTTTTCTTGCTTGTTCTGTTCTTCCAACGCTTCTGTGAGCTCTTTCAGTTTTATACTTTCTTGCTCTTCAAAATATGAATTGTTTGCCCACAAGATAGCGAGAGCTAGACAACATATGCTACCGAACATATAAATCTGTATGCTCGGCAACACCACAGGAAATCGACGAAATGAAATACCTCTCATTTTGTAACACACTGTAACAAGAAATATAACAAATAATAGTTATTTCTCAATATACTGGGGGCGTGGTCACTAATATTTAAATAAAAGGGATTTTAGTTCAGGCAGAGCAGAGGATGGATACAACATGTAATAACTATTGGGTTCTAGTAGCACGGCACCTCCAAAACCTGGCTACGTTTGGTTAGAGGTAGATTAAGTTGGGTTCACACTGAAAGCATAAATCAGAAATCTATTACCTAATATTCTAAACAAACTTTTTAATCTTCAGCAAAATCTATTTATCTCATCGTTACTTTGTTGTTGACTAACTATTGACGACTAAAATTAACCCTTTCTGGAAAGTTCTATCTTAATGCAACGTGTTTCATCAGGTTTAGGTTAAGATCAAATGAGTTCACTATTTTGTAAATCAACTCTATCAAAGTAACTGCTACTTAATACAAATGTGAACTGCACTGCGATGAAACAAGTAATATATCTGCCTCAAACACATACACAATACAAGATATAATATATAAGGACAGCATTTACACTACAATAAAAACAAATTAATTAGGAGAAAGGAAACTAAACTTTTCATCACGCCATGTCTCAAAGTCTGTGAAATCTTTACCTGGGGTACGTGAGCCACCGGAGTTTCTAGTAGACGGTTTTTGAAGTTAAAATGGATCGGTCCCGGGTTACTGATCTATAAACGCTCATAAATGAATCGCTTCTAATGATGCAATCACGCTAATTAGCACACATAAGACGTGATACATAAACCAACGTTACTCGAAAAAATTGGATCGATTGATCAAGGTTAACCCGAGAAAAATCTATTTCGAAACTCGAATACCTATTTCGGGTCGGCCGTAACGAGTGACCCTGCGTTGAACAACCCTTATTAACTCGCGGACCAATTGCCGTCCCACTATATATAACACACTAATGGATGGAGAATTTCATAAATCTCTTTTATAAATCCCCAACCACCTAGTTAATTACCTTAACTTAATAAGGGATAACGGCTCATTGTACTTTCCCATCTAGCGGTTGGAAGTTTTAACTTCAATTAACAGCTATTAATGATCCAACAGCGACATGTAGCGGTTGGAAGTTTTTAATTCCCTTAACGGCTATAAAATGATCCAACAGCGACATCTAGCGGTCGGAAATTCTTACTTCACCTTTATATGAAAATGAATCACCTTATAAATGAATTTCTAATGATCCAATAACTTAAAAAGAGGATAACGGCTACCGTTAGTTTGCTGTGCAAATGAGACTTATATGTATAGATTCGTTATGAAATTCTACATTCATTGGTGTATCATATATAATGGGACAGCAATTAGTCCGCGAGTTATTGAGGGTTGTTAAACGTTGGGTCACTCGTTACGGCCGAACCGAAATAGGTATTCGAGTTTCGAAATAGATTTTTCAGGGGTTAACCCGAATCAATCGACTTATTTCCTTCAGGGAATGTTTGCTTATGTATTAGGTTTAATATGTGCTAATTTTAGCGTGATTGGATCAATAAAAGTTTATTTATAAGTGTAGGTGAAGTTAAAAATTTCTAAGCGCTAGATGTCGCTGTTGGATCATTTTATAGCCGTTAAGTGAAATAAAAACTTCCAACCGCTAGATGTCGCTGTTGGATCATTTTATAGCCTTTAAGAGAATTAAAAACTTCCAACCGCTAGATGTCGCTGTTGGATCACTTTATAGCCGTTGAGTGAATTAAAAACTTCAACAGCGACATCTAGCGGTTGGATCATTAATAGCTGTTAATTGAAGTAAAAACTTCCAACCGCTAGATGGGAAAGTACAATGAGCCGTTATTTCTTATTTAAGTTAAGGTTAATTACCCAGTGGATTGGTGACTTAAAAAGAGGATAACAGCTCCTGTAAGTTTGCTGTGCATATGAGGCTTATGTGTATAGATTCGTTATGAAATTCTACATTCATTGGTGTGTCATATATAATGGGACAGCAATTGGTCGGTGAGTTTTTAAGGGTTGTTCAACGTGGGGGTCACACGTTACGGCCGAACCGAAATAGGTATTCGAGTTTCGAAAATAGATTTTGTCGGGGTTAACATGAATCAATCGACCCATTTTTTTCAGAGAATGTTGGTTTATGTATCACGTCTCATATGTGCTAATTTTAGCGTGATTGAATCAATAGATTCATTTATAAGCGTTAATAGATCAGAAACTCGGATGAATTGTTAATTATGACTGGAAATGGTAGGCTGCTTCCTCGAGAGGGCGCTGCTGAGAATAAAAAAGGGGAATTGGCCAGCGACCTTTCACCACCCAGCTGTACCCGCAGCGGGCCACTACAGCGGTAATGATGACCATCAACGAGGTTATAATAGCCTCTTGGGTTCATCATCATCCCATCAATGACAAAAGCAACACCATCTCAATAAAAGTTCTAGCACAGCATCTAGGGAGCTTTAAAAAAAAGATAATAAAATAAACAGCGCAGAGATCAGTCGGATAAATTCTCAAGAAAATTACGCAATGAATAACTCGTATTCCTCGGTAATATTGGGTACTTTCTCTGAACACTTTCTCTATAAATCATATGAAGATGGAGCTGGAAATTAACAAGGAGAATATCACATTTTCTTCCTAATTTAAATATGGTTTCTGTCATGTAAGTTACTTTTCAGTTGGGAATTTTCCGTTCGTACATCGCAGCACTTGCCTTACGTTTACATTAACTATAGTATACCATTATCAACCACTTGAAATTCTATTTCTGTCATCGAATGGTCAAAGACCCAACGGACGTGCAATAATTAATATTGATGATGGCGCAACAATCACTGAGGTGTTATGACGTTCACCAACCGCTCCTGTTAGTACAAGGTCTATCTGTGATGGTAATCATATAAATATGCTAAGTCATGCGACATGATATTACAGGTACTGTAATTAGTGTGTAGAGTTTTAGGCATTACATAAAAATCATGAGGTAGATATTACGTGAGTTACACTAGGTAGTAATGGATCACTTATCTTTGGCTGTCTTTCTCTATTTTGGATTCGTCCAGATCAGTTCTATCGCTTTTACTGTAGCAATTGTAATTCTTATCAACAATTTGTATATTGCCTATCGATAGCATCATTTCCCGTTTGAAAATATCGCTAACTTAGTGCTCAAGCAGTCCATGGGATAGGGGGCGGAATGCTTTCCTTGCCCGGTGCTGGCAACCGACAGTTACGCCACTGCATTTAATAGCCTTGTGAAATTACCCTTACGAATCAATTATCAATATTCAAAACAATGTTAATTGAATATTGCTATGTGGAAAGCCTTCAATGTAATCGTTTGAATAAATCGGTTGGAAATTCGTGCAGTTGATAGATACCCTTGCGAGAAAAACAGTATCAGTTTCGGCTTTCAATCTATGAGCAGTGAGTATCACGACAAACAACAATCACCTTTCTAGGAAAACCTGCACGCGATCACTTCCTAAATACTACTTACTTCAGCAAGTTGATAAAGGTGGTCACAGCCACAAACAAATCAGGAGAAAACGTGCAAAAATCGATCGTAGATGACATTGAGCAAAGATTGAGTTCATTTATTATCACATTATTTACCTTTTTCAAACGCTTCTCACCCACGACCATATATCACCCCGTAGGAATCACCCATGACCTTATTTTCTATCACTCACGTATGGCCGTAGGTTAACTCAGGAGACGGAGCAAGCGAGTTCATTTGGATACGATATTAGTTTTTATCTTCAGCTTATTAAAGTGAGTTGGGAGCAAGGAATCTCTTGAAATGTTTTTTTGTCCACAACACCCACCTGGATGTTCATTGGCGTGGAAAGAAGAAGTTCACGCTACCGCGCAGCAAAACATCGCAGGATAAATTAGGGGACAAAACACGAGAAGAATGTAAATGATATCTGAAGCAACAACATATACGTGTCTAAATATGGAGTAAAGGGTTTTCTAATTAATGGGTTCTTTCAGTGCGGCAAAGTTTAAAATAGGTACGAGCTAAAAATACCCCGGTAAACTCGAATTATTCTCTATAAGGTACAATTTTGATATTCTCAATTCCCACGGGATTCCATATATCCGGAAATATCTGCAAGAATGTATCACCCGCGATATGGACGGCAAAAATATACTCTTTCAGACAAGATAATGTTGGGTATTATAATTATTACTTTTCTGACATCGAGGGTATTTTATATTTGTTTCCTAACACGACATTATCTTTATTTTAAACGAAAAGCAAAGTAATATTGATAAAGTTTACCCTCGGATGTATATAAGTAAAATATTTCACGTGTTAATTCATAATTAAAATACAATATTTGTATTCGGTGCATTATACAGAATTTCATTATCATAATTGTTAAAAATAGGTCTATTAAAACCGCACGAAAAAATCCCCACCCACACAATAAATCGGTTAGCGTAGAACAACATATACCACATATCTATTAGATTTGAAAAATGAACATTGCAGGACGAATACTTTGTACATCAAAGGTTCTTCACATGGTAATGATCTAGTTTTATTTACCTCAAGTATTAGAAATGAGTGGGAGTGCAAACTGTTGTTAAAAATCCTTCTCGTAGGAGTGGTCGAAATTTATAAAGGTCATCTGCAATTTCATCTGATTTAATTATGACGAAACGACGACGGAAAATCCAGCCGCCTATGTGATCGATGTTCAGGGATAATGATATTTCCATGGAAACCACAGATATGCGGCGACAGTAATTTTATGCATAAAGTTGGATTTAAGCTCGATAATAGCCGTCATGTGCGTCACTAAACTTACGTTACGATGGCTTTGCAAAAATTAGGGATTTGACCGAAGATGTGACAAGCAGATAACCAACTTTGGTAGTCGTTTATTAAATTTCAAATGAACATACGCTTCGACAGAAAGTTCTTCACCCCGAGGTGGAATTTTAATCTTTCTTGCTCACATGATTTACTTATAATTTAATGATTAAAACTACGATCGGACGGTTAAGTGGAAAATGCCGACTTAAGTCTTCACTTAAGGAACTGTCAATTTCAGATAAGATAATTCATTCAGATATAGCTAAATCCTGGTAAAGTACTTCATAAAGTTTAAGCTACAATTCATACTTGATCTAACTTTGGACATTCCACATTCCACTTAAATATTTCACGGATAAGATCCTACTAGAACATATGTTGATTGTACAAATGTTGCATTGCATCAAAGGTTTGGTTGCTTCACTATTCATACATGTCGGGGGAAAGAAATATAGTATATTGACTGTTTACAAAAAAATTTCAACTCCTGAGACACTGCATAGTTGCTTCATAATAGTTTGTGTAACAATGAATTCAATCATATGCGTTGGAGCCAACTTCAGGCTCTGCCGTAGGAGCAATCAAAGCTAGGTACGGTTCTGTGCTTATTACACTTGGTCATGTCATTATATATCCGCACAGACTAAGCTAAGTTTTCCAGATTTCAGCCCCGTTCAATATTCAGTTTCTATGGTTCTATGCACATAAGGTTTAACTCAGATGAAGTATTTTCGAGTAAGCCAACGATTATAAAGGCCAATATTTTAGACTTAACGAATATCGAAAGGCTTACCTACGCCCATTATCCTTCAATCCGAACTGGTCTGAAATTTAGTTGAATATGGTTCGAAAATGAACATTTAAGATCAATCCATCTACGCCAAAAGAGCATTACAATTACATTACTCAATATCGTACGACCTAGATACCCTGATGTTATGTATACAAAAAAAATAAGATTTATGACACGAAAATACCATAAGTAGAAATGTATGAAGATGATGCTTGGCTACAAATGCTGACTTAATCGTTTAATAGTTTTGATCTGACATTCAATATCATGTTTTTCTTGCTAAGAGATTCAATAGGTAATGTGTAACGTGGCATATAGGTGAGTTACCTAATTTTGCATCATGACAATGTTCATAACAAAGCAGATACTCATAAGTAAAAAATTCTCCATATATCTATTTTTGAAACCGGTTGTTAGGCGTTGGGATAATGGATATTGATCGCATACTGAGAAGTCAGTTGAGAATTTCGAAATCACGAATTATGAAAGAGGGGAAGATGAAGAAGATTACAGTGGAGCTCAAAGTGAAAATAGGAACCGGCAATTCATTGTTGCCATAGCTCGGTAAGAACCGACAACAGGCCACAACATCAATAAGACATAAGGTGCGCTTATAATCACACACTTATGTATGACAATCGACAGAATCTAAATTTGGGGGGGATTACAACCCTATTAAATGGACTCGTGACGCGCGTTGCAAACGTCATGGTTTCGTGAGGAATCGGTTTATTTTATTGCTCTATAATGACATTGGAGAAATTGCTATTAATGGAAGACATAAACGATAGCTTCGTTATGACTAAGGCTCAAGAACACACTTAACAGTTGTCATAAGACATATTCCGTTTATACAAGTGTGGATGACAACCGTTTAGTTATGAGACAAATCATACTATCTGCATTCCAATCACGATAGTCAAGTCCAACAATTCCTACAGACTGTACACCAAATATCAACCAATTTTCCAACGAAATAAAATAATTATATAATTTGAAAATCAATCAAAAGCACACAGCATACAGAGTATTTACATCTCTGCCAAAGTACTTTTTACTGTACGCGACTAAAGAAGCCCAAAAATGATCACAACTCCGAATTCACCGCCATATTTAAAATCGCATGAAAAATGCTGTTACAAACCCCATATTACAGAAATATGTTTTCCATTATTCAATTTTGACGCCCAGATTGCACAGGACCATGTTATTTGTGTATGTTAGGAATAAATAGATGTGAGACGCTCCTATGTCGGTTTTATTTGCGATCTTAATGCGCGATCATGTCGTGAAAGTTTCTCATTTATTTTCATTTTTCTAAAGATTTCAGCTCTATTTCATATCCTCTGCTTGAGCACGAAAGGCAAGAAACTTGATGGAAAAATAGCAAAAACACGTTTTCATTCGATCAAAAATAAATACACGTTTCCAGTCGTGTTTTGCTGTTCGAGTGGACCATTATCTCTCCGCTATTTTAAGTGCCACAAGTGCTATTTTGTTTAGCCTACGAAACCATAAAACAAGCATTATGTGTTCACGTCTTATTGAACTTTGCAAAGCTTTGTATATTTCAAAACATTATTACCATGTAATTTAACAAAACGTTTTGAATGGCACCAACCATGCACGGCCTTGTTCTGGGCCAGTCCTCGAGCACAAAAGCATTTCTTTCTGTAGACTGACAGTACCTGTTTCGGTTCAACCGCTCAACAATAGTAGTTAGTGTATCCGCATCAAAGAAGACATCGCAATTAGGCTACTGAATTACGTAAGAATTCTAATGAATTTGAACTTTTTAAGTGTTCGCTAGAACAAAGTTTGTACAGTTGAGGCGCTTGATAGGTATGTTTGCTAATTCATATATGAACTCCGTTAGTTGATACTGTGCTATTTATGCGCCTCTGCAATCTTCCTGTTTATTTGTATAGCTGATTAGTCTACAACTTGAATTGAGTAATTTATTTTAGGAAACCAGTTTATTGTTGATTTTAGTTTATATTCTGTGCTACGGGAATAACCGGTGCTTATCGCTACATAGTCAGTGTGATAAGGGTCTAACAGCGATACGCGACATATTATATTTGTTGCTACATGTGTATCGGAAATGACATGATATATACTTATTCCCATAATCTTGATTTGAAGGATATTAGTTACCGATGCAATGTGTATGAAACCCTCACAGTATAGAATCAAAATTAAATTCACTTATAGAAATTTTCCCCGGGAGGCTTCTAGCGTCCCTTTCATCCCAACCTCAGCCTCATGGACCTTAGCGAACACCTAGTTCCTCCATCCGATTTCATGCACTGCATACGAGACACTTGGGCGAGAATGATTTTTGCACAGTAAGTTCGTACGGTTTGAAAATGGCTTCGGGAGTTTGGAAGGTATCTAATCCATAAACACGTTCCGAGATTTCGGGATTGTTGTAAAAACAAAAATAAAAATGCTAAAGCTGCATTTCAGGTGCACGACGCATTGTCCTTTGTTTAAAAATTCTGATATAGGACATGATGATACAGAACATGTATATGTCAGTATGATCGGCCACTCCTATTACCTGTCGGTTTGGGAGCTTTGACATAGAACATTCATGAAAGGTCTATTCTAATATGAACAATATTTAGCATGCGTGACAGTAGCTGAAGTACGTTGTAACATGTTGACAAGATATTTCAATTAATCCCTTTTACGTAAGCAACTTGTGTGGCCTAAAATACTACTATTTCTGTGCTAACGTTTAATAATTACGGGCTACATTCATAGGCTATCAACTCCTAACGGTGCAAATTAAACAAGTACTCACAGGACTATACAATATAAAAACATAAAATATTATTTCAAGAATTCCAGAATAACGCTGTTGATAGCTTCAATTTTTTTTTGAAATTCCAACCTTTTACCCACTTGAAATATTTAAAGCTCCATTGGATATTAGATATTGTTTACGTCAGATGTAGCTGAGGAATTTCGCAAGATAAAAGTTGCATATGAACTAATAAGAATTGCTTGCACATAATTTCGAGTGGTACTTAACACATTTGTAATAGTGAATTTTGTAAGCAAATGTTACAACGATTATAATGGAGACGATTGTTGAGAACTGGCGCCAGGATAGATTTTGTCTTCCCGGGATAAAGTAGTTTTGGCGCAAAGCAGAAAAAGTTAACAGGAGAAAAAATACAGAAGACAAAAGGTAAATTTAAAATGTTCAAGAAGCAATGATACGTATAAACAAACACATTATTGTGTTTGCTTTCAAGCTAGTTTGTTTTGTCTTGCGCGGTCGTGAGATAATGGGCTACTTGAAACCACGAATGTAAGCTAATTCAGTGCTCAGGTACGGTGGGCTAAGTAATTGAATCATATACCGCAAACGTCATTTGCAAAAATAAAAACAAATTCTGCGGAACACAAAGTACTGCTGTCGAACAACCTTTCTTATTTACATCTTGAGCTAAGATAAGCAAAGTTATTCCATAGAGAATCGAAAGTTGAGTACAGGGCTTGGTCATATTCTGTTTGTTTATGTATTTATTTTCAATTTCACTGTTTCAAACGGCGTCTGAATGGCGTTGCGATTTTTCTAGAAGATTCTGTCGATAAGAACCATCAACTTATTACATAAGATTAAGACTATTATATCCAACATCTATCATTATTTATAATTAACTAAATCAACACTGAGAAACGATCTCTGGAGTTTTGAATCAAACTTTAACAGCGCAACTGTTGCTCTTTAATTCGAATTAAAACTATATTTAACTAGTTTATTATGAAGAACTCTTTCACGAATAATACCTGCTAATGCGGTTTATAATCCCGATACCAGGTGTCCCATCAACAACGCCAAATTACTACGTGGATGCGTAAAACCTTGGACGTAACGACAGGTATTGACGTCACCGAAATTGACCGTGCGTGTGGACGAACGTCTAGTATTGCTATTTTGGCGTTGCAATATACCGGATAACTTGTATACCCAGCTTAGATTTACATAATATAACCAACAACCATAAGAATAGCTGTAAATTATTTCAAACTAGCACACAAGAGATTCAGGGATGTAAAGAATGTGGAAAACATGTTCCTAAATTGAATCCATTTGCATATGGATATTCAGTAGTATTCCATGTAGAATATCGTGGTATTGGTCACGTTTACCGAAAGAAGAATAAATCTCAATACAGTAATTGATAGGATTCAAACCACGTTTCATTTCCAGCGAGAGGCTAAATAGCAGACGATATGGCTATACCACACCACCATAGCAATTATTTCGCGTTGTTTTCCAGCAAGATTTACCAGATTTTATTTAGTTTGTTTAGACAACAAANATATAACGTCATGTCGGTACATGATGCACAATGGATTATATTGTTGAGTTGGGACAACAAATTACATCACCATATGACATTACTCTGTTGGCATAACAACGAACCGTCAATCAAGCCTGGAACTAATATGGTTTTGATTGCTGAGTAATTCTAATCGTATCCTGCAATTATTTAACAATAATACAGTTTCTCTATAATGTGATATAACGTGACTTCAAATTACATATGATGTAAAGATGTGTTTTTAAACTCTTACTAGTACACGTACGTACTTACTGTATGTAGTATGTAGTTACACCTCCTACTATAAGCAATAATGCGTTGTAAATCGATTTAAACCAAGAGGTAATTGTCCAGTCGACAAGCATAGAACAAAACTGGGGACACGAGAATTGGACAGTCTTTTTCTTATCGTACAAAAAAGAGGAAAAATGGAATCCAAACAACTTTTGATCGAAATTTATCGTATCTTTCAAAGATTTCATATCAAAAAATGTTTTGAAAAGAGCTGGTGTATAAGGGATGATTACAATGAGGGCACGACTTGAAAATCTATAATTCAAACTGCGTTCAAATCCCTATTTCCGTTCC